>APFE031610099.1:0-82111 GCA_000404065.3 Pinus taeda | reverse complement strand
ATAAAATAAAATAAAATAACAATAAATTAAAATAAATAAGGTGTCGGCTTCTTTATAAGAATTAGGGTTCTAAGTTTATTTATACCCAGGTCCTTAGACTCTTCTCTCAATAAAAGCTTTCATTCTTCTATCTGATTTAGTCCTTATGATGGACCCCCTTTGGGGTTTGAAACGTCGACAAAATGAACACAAAACTATGGATAATCCGGATCATGACACTGCAAAGAACTACCACAGAAGCCTAAAATCTAACATTATTTTTCATCTTTATTGCTTCTCCAGGGTTTGATTTTAATGTCTATCAACTTTGCCCTTCCTCCCAAATGGAGAGGAACTTGCTTGTCTTGCTCTTGTGATTCCTCAACAGTGCAAGGATCAAACCCAACAACATTTTTATTGTTCATTCTTAGATCTACATAGGTTGGATATGGGCGGATGTCAGCCCATCCGCTTGGGGGACCATGATCCATTGTAAAATGTTGGTAAAACTCATCGTTTGTCTGTTTATGCCTGCTCAATCTATTGCAATGACTTTGAAGGCCCCAACTATTGGTTATTGGTTTAAAAAGTGTATAGTGAAAGAAGTCATGATGGCAATGGTAGAGTTAATGGAGCATTAGGTGACTCTTTCAATTTTTGACTTGTCTCACATGTCTATAGTAGGGATTCAGCTAAGGGAACTTGTCTCTCACCAATATCCTTGACCTTTCATGCATTTGGGTCTTTCAGTCGTCTATAAAGATCATTTACAAGCACCCTGTGGTAGTTGTCTAATATAGACTCATTTCTCCTTGCTTCTGGATAATTGAAGCATTTCCTTCCCTTTTGGCATTTTGATCGGGTTGTAGCAGTCCTACAAGAGTGCTCCTAGGCTTTTTCTAGTTGACAAGTTATGCATCCCTCTGCGTCCCTCAACATATTATCCTTGAGGCCCTCCCAAGAAAACCTTTCTCTGATTTGCCTATATGTTTTGAAGAGTTCTTGGTGTCCTACTAGCTGTGGGTTATGTACAACCTTTAAGATCTCCTAGAGTGTAGATTCAGGGATCAGATATATCCTGTGCTTATAGAAAATGACCTCATCCTCTATTTTGTGCCTGTTATCCTAAATGAGACCGTCCATCAATTCATAAGCAAACTTATTTTTGAAATATTCTACTAGGAGGTGGGCTTTCCAATCTCTAGTGATTTCCATGAGCGAGCATGTAGTTGGTTTCCTGAAAAGTGCCTCAACCTCAGTGTTCTTGTACTTAGTACCAAACTCATAGGCTTGTAGGTTGCTATTTGATGACCTTGGCCTTGTAATCAAACAAGCCACTTCTCCATGCCTAGATATTGCCTCCATTTCTTAGCTAATATAATTTGAGGACCCCCATTGGACATACCTATCAACACCACCTTATTGCCATGCCAGGCTTCGAATTCCATTTCCATCACCTCGTAGTTCATTGAGAATTTTCCTATCAAGTACAACCATTGTACTCCTGAGTCCTAACACAATATTGGTGTTTGCGAGTTCTAGTACGTTAAAATCATCGGTGAAAGAGTAATTACCTAGTTTCATGCTCAAATGTGGGACCACTTGTGTGCATATCATGTTGTGCCGATTTGTTTTACTCACATTGAGGCCCCTAAATTCTTCTTTGGGAATACCTCTTCTTGACACCACAACTGCATTGATGAAATTATGCGTAGCTCCGCCATCGACCAAAGTTGTGATTCATTGCCCTTGTATGACACCCCTAATTCGAAAGGTGTAATATTTGAGGACTCCAGAGAAAGAGGTGATAGTACCGCCTTTGATTCTTGTATAGGGCTTCTTTTCTCCTTTAGCCTCCTCAAGGGACTGTTCGTCTCTGGGACTGCTATGCTCCTTATATGTCATAGAGATGAGATGCTTCACTGATTCACATAACTAGATATTAGGTGCCTTAGGAGTTCATATAGTCAGAGAGAGAAAGCACTTCGTATATCCATAGAAAGGCTTCTTCTAAACTTTGTGTTGGCTTGTTGGGGCCTGACCCAGGTTTGGAGTTAATTAGCCAAACAAATCCCTGTATTATTGACCCTTTCGGCAACAGTCGGCAGAGCGCGGACTAAGGTCCCACCTGAAGTAGTATGGGAGGGTGCTAGAACCAGGTTTCCGCACCCTTGAGATGTCGAGAGGTGCACTGGTCCACTGTTTGTTTCTGCGCGCAGTTTGCTTCGTGCACTTTCCCGTCCCTCGCAGCCTGATACACTGCTTTTGAGCAGCCTTAACTAGGGGCTGTGGAGCTCCCGCGCTGCGCTCTGCGCTATTACCCGAGATCTTACTTATCTTCCAGTACTAGTTAATCACCTTCGCCCACTTGAATGTCTTAAGTTATAATTAGTTATACAAAACATTCATATATGTTTGTGTGGTAAATAAACAATATACATGCAAATTATATCCAATCATGCATTAAACCAGGAAAAGATACACATAATTGTAGTAAAACTTCTCTTTATTGATTCTCCATACGGTTACAAACTCTACTTGCCCTGCGCACTCAGCCGCAGGGGTTCGCGCACTCAGCTGCGGACTACTAGGCCTCTGCGCACTCAGCTGCTGAGCCTTCTCCTACTCTGTGATCCACAAACACACTTTACACTTCGACTCAATCACTTAGACTTCTCCTCTTCTTCTATTCTATCTTCTATTAGTTATCTTATACACTTAGAGCCTCGATCTATTTATACAATCCCATGGTCTGTGGACCATGGGTAGGTCTATCCAGCTGACATTACATTACAAAGACTAGGGTGGACAACCCTGTGACTATATTATAATTTCGCACCCCGTGCCCACAATTCGCGGAGCTTTTACAAGAAGACTCGGTCAAAACTTGGGCTTTAAGCCCCAAAACATGCCTTGGGGGGATTCCATGCCCAACAGGCCCCCAACATAAACATCGTGACTCGCCCTCGAGTAACTCTGTCGGCGCGGAGATCTTTGTGCGGAATCCCTCCAATTGTGCTTGAACCGTGGCAAGATCGGTAGCGCACTGAGCTGCTGCTTGCTGGATCTGCTGCATGCGTTGTTCCGAGACTGCTGTGTCGGAAGTGCTTCTCTGCATCAGTGTGTGTATCCCCTGCATGTGTGCGAGATTGCCTTCAATTTCTGTTGTGATGGTGAAGGCCTTTTCGATCCAAGGCTGAACGCGCGCTTTCAGGACAACTTCCTTGTGTCGTGCTGCGTCCACTTGTTCTTTCAGCGCTTTGGCCTGTTGCATTTGCGCGAGCCTCTGAGTGAGGGCCACCATCTACGCAGTTCTTTTGACGCTGTCATACTGCTGTTGGAGTTCTCGCGCCTTTGTGTCTAAGCGCTGGATGTTGGGGTACTCCTGCATATTTGTGAGGACCTCAAATGATTCTTCCAACATGCTGGTGCAGTCTCGCACTGTACTGCCAATTTCGTCCAGTCCCGCTGTGATAGCGTTGGCGTGCTGTTTTCTGACTTCTAGAGGGGTGGACGGCTGCGCCTTTAACCATAGCTTGACGATCTGAAGGTTCAGCTCCAGCTGAACTTTTGTCATTTCCTCCCTCGCCTCATGCACCCCTGTTGATAACCTGTGGATACGCGCCTCTACTTGTATGTCTGCTGGGATGGCCAGCTCTGGGACGCTCTGGCAAGCTTCGTCTATTACCTGTACCAGCTGTTGATTCTGTGACACCACTTCGTCGCCCTGCAAGCTCAATTGTTCCATATTGATTTTCTGCTTGCTGAGGACTTGCAGGGCGTGGCTCTCCCTAGCTTGCAGCTCTGCAGTTATCCAATCCTGCAAAACATATAAGGTCTCTTGTGGGAGTGTAGCCATATTGATACTAAGACCCTTCAATGCGCTAACCGTAGGCCTGTCGACCTCATTTGTTGTTACTAGTGCCCCTTCTGGTAGCATTATGGTATTCGTCATCCAAACGCGCAACATCTGTTCTGCAGCCATTGTTCCGACTGCGAGGTTGGTCGAAAGGGTACCAGCCTGAGGAGGGCGCACCTACAACTCATGCAGCTGCGCTCTGAGAGCCCCCAACACAATCTGGTTCTCCTGCATGAAATTTTGGAGGGCCTCGGAGGTGACATTCCACACTCTCGTTGATGTTGTGTAGATCACCCTCAGTTAGGGTGATTGGGTCAATAGACAACTTCGATGCCTTGACCTTCTTGCGCGACCTTGTTCGCTCGGTTGGGTGTTGGCGCTTCAACTGTGTTGACGTGGTTTGTGGGTCTGTGCCTCTCTCTTCTTCCTCTGCTTCCTGTCCATGTGAAGGCGACGTTTGGCCCTCGCGTGCCTTCGCGGCTGCCTCCTGTGTTGCTGCTGCTGCTACGGCCTTTTCCTGCTTAGCTGCTGTCTGTGCAGCGTCCTGCTCTGCCCACACTTCTGCTGCCGTTGCTTCCTTCTTCTCTTTTCTGCCAACTGTGCGATGCGCAACTTGGCCTCGTCTTTCTTCCTCTGTGCTGTTGACTTCTCTATCTCCGCGATGTCTGGAGTGTGCCACTCTGGCGGCCATGCCTCCAGTAAAGATGACGTTGTCTTGGCTACAAAGGGTAGCTTTCTCCATTGTTTGGTCGGGTCCTTTCGCCCTTTGATGTAAATGTTATGGATGTCCGCTTTGAATTCCGCAAAACTCTGCAGTCTATTATAGACATTGGGCGACAACCGCGGCTTGCGGTTGATCCCCATTTTGAGGTTCATCTCCATGAACACCCAAAATATTTTACTGTCGCGGATCCTCTTGGCATCCTTTGTGGCCCAGAGCGAAGCGTACTTCCCGGCCTCTGGCAGATCCCTGTCAATTGTGGGGAATTGGCTATCCTTCTATAATTCCCCTGCCACGAGCACTATGGACAACAGAAGCCATGCATAGTGGAACGTTTTGCCCTGTTCCTGAGCTTCGCGACAATTCTCCAAAAACTCCTTGCAGAGGAACTCAGACCAGTTAAACTGGACCCCCTCTGTGCACTGCTCAGCCAGTGTTACCACCGGCGCGGGTACTTCGTGTACGCGGCACTTGTGCATAACCTTACCGACCAGTATTTGGGTTGCCACTTTCACTGCCTTGTCATTGATGTTGGATATGGCGTAGCCTCTTTTCTTCTTTGCGAGCTGGTACTTCTTCTTCATGGCCTCCACGATGGCCAAGTCGCTGCTTTTCCCTTTAGAGATGTCTGCGGGGTCCTCTCCTTTGCATGGAAGCCGAGAAATGTGGTGAATCAAGTCTACCGAGATGGGGATGGCTCCTCCAGCCACAAACGCCCATCATGCACTAGGCAGAGTAGTTGCTTGATGACGAAAATGGTTATTGGGGTGCGGTGGAAATGCAGCATCCAGAGCAGGTTTAGTAGCCCAGCCTTTTCCACTCCGCACAACCACTTTTGCGGCTCTAATTCTGTAACCCCCGCCGCGGTGTTCTACTTGGGCTTCATGAGGTGCGAGGTCTCAAGGTGAGGGAACTTCTTGTGGTCAGCGAGGTCCTAATCTTCGAATTTTAAGCTCGACACCCGTCCCAGGTGTGTGCCCTAAAAAATAATGTTGTTGGGGAGAAGCGGGGTCTGGAGCGAGCTCTTGGTTTCATCAAGGTCCTTGAACACTTTAGCCTTCCTTTTTCGCGGGGGGACATAGGCGGGCAACTTTGTCGGGGGGTGCGCAGGCTCAATTTCCTCCTCCATGCCTTCGTCCTAGTCTTCTGCGATGATTAGGTCCTCTAGGTCTTCTTCTTCTTCATCGGTCTCTATAGTGACAACTTTCCCCTTCTCCTCCATTGACAGCTTGGTGTGCAGCGAGTTCCGCAAGGACACACGTACGAGAACCATTGCTTGTTTGTCCTTCTTGGGTCTTGGCATGCGCGGTGATTTCGGGATTTCTGCCACAATTCCGGCACCTTCCGGAGCATCCCCCATAGTTAGGACCTGCGTGACCTCTTCGACGGTCAGTTGTGTTATCTCCATAACGTCTTCAGCTGTTGCCATCATGTCCGTCCAGAAATCTAGCACTCGCGAACTCAGGGGCTCAATCAACGCTCGACACACAACAAATCATGGCTCTGCTCAATAGCTCAATTCGCAAATTACCAAGTGTTGTTTGCTGGGCAGCCCCTTGAAATTTATTCCGCTTTGTGAATTTGAATTCGACCGTTCCCTCCAACAAATCCGATTCATTGTTGCTCCCTTGGCGGCAAATTTTCCCAAATCTTGCGCATAAATCGCGTATTAAATGCCTGCCGACCACTCCATTTAGTCTCAAGTCGAGCATCCCATCATGAATGCTGACTTCAATGGCCACTTTTTGGCCAACTCGCGCAGCAGCGCAGCCCCCATGCGCGATCACAGACCTTGTGATTCTTTGCTTCTGCGCGCAGCTCCAACATCGCGTAGCTCCTAGGCAGAATAGTTTATAGTCCCGCGCTCCCTTTCAATTGCCTGGAGCACTAAGATTGTACTTCCTTCGGCTAGTGAGGTGGTCGCACCACCCATGTAAAGTTTCATCCTGTCATTCATCGTGTTTCCTGGAAAATACCCACCTTTTATTGTTATGATCGGCATCGCGCACTTTACCATTTGCAACGTGCTACCCTGGTCAATTTGCTTCGTAATGTGCGGTCCATGCCAAGGCATCAGATTGATCAATTTGCGGCAATAGGCCTTAAACTTGTCATCATGATTGTACGCATTCTGCCTTATCACCCTGGTCTTTTTGCCAAGAAAATCTTCCTTTATCTCGTCCTCCAGCTTCCTGACTTCCGCGTCCACTAGAGCATTTTTCTTCCTTAATTGTACCCTTTCTTCAAGTTCTTGGAGTCTAAAATTTTCCAGTTGGATTTTTGCTTCCAAGGTTTCGCGAACCATTACTATCATGTGTGGTCTAAGCTTTCCAAGTACTATAGGGCTTACAACGGTTGTGTAATACTCTAGCCTGGGCGGTGCCTGTGCGGTCAGGTTCTTGCACGCAGTGCTATAAGCCCATAGAACCGCTGGTATGTGTAGGTCCCAGTCAGTTCTCTTCACATTGTGGACCTTGTTCAGTGCTTCACGTACTTTATTAAAGGCTTCTGCATGGATATTCTTCTGCGCACTTGGTCTTTCCATACTTCGTGGTCCAAACCGGAGGGGTTGTTTGCGCCATTGCCTTACCCGCACCTGTTTACTGATCGTGTCTCTTACTGCGAGGACGGTGTGCATTCGTGCAGGTTTTGCACCATATGCTTGTATCCCCTTGGATTGGTGGGTGCGCGGGCCGGTTCGTCCAACAATCTTGTCTGTTAATCGCAATGGAGGCTTCCCAAACCGCATGCACATCATCCTTCTGCATTCGTGCCAGTCCTCAAAACTTCTTTGGTGCGTACCCCACCATCTTGCGGGGGTAGCGCGCAGTACCCATTTCAGAGCGTCGAAACGCTGCTGTTCCGGTACTTCTCTTTCAAATTTGTTCAGGAAGTCTTCCACCTCGCTGAACCCGTCATACGTGGGCAAATTTCTTACCTTTGTTGCTACGCAACGCAACAATCTGGTCATCATATTACAGTTGAGCGTGGTTACCTCGTGTAACCAGTTCTGCCATCGTTCTATCTCCTCGTCGGAATTTGATGTGCAGGAGCTTTCGCGCTCCCATGAGATTCGACCATTCGCTGTTGGATTTACCTAGTCTTGCTCCCGCACAGTTATTTTGTAGATGCAGTCCAAGTCATCGTTGCTATCGTAGTTGCGCACCGGCTCTGTGTAGCGCGATCCTTCTGCAGGGTCTAAGGATACCACTACGTGCAATGACTTTTTCTTAAAGATCATCTTGCACTTCTTTGTATTTATCACTCCATTCATGTCAGTGGACCAATCTATTCCCAATAACATGGGGTAGGGATTGCTGTCATCAACAATCTCTATCACTTCGAAATCTGCTAGTGTGCTTGCTCCTTCAATACCTACTGTGATTCCTTGCAATCTCCCCATAGGTAGGATCTTTTGCTGGTTTGCCATCTGCAGTTGGATAGGAGACCATTGCAACGCAGGCCTGCCCATGCGCTCCCATGTTTGCTTTGGTAGGACGTACGTGTCCGATCCCAGATCCAGAATCACTTGGTCTATCTCATATTCCTCGATCTGCGCGGTCAATCTCATTTCTCGTCCTGTTCGCGTCGTGTGCTTCTCGAGCTTTCGGACTATACGCGGTTCTCCTGGTGTGGTCCTAGCGCATCTAGTTATGAGTTCTTGTAGCCACTTTACAGCGTTGCTGTCGCGCAGCAGCTTCATGCATGTCTCCAGCTTCATGCATGTCTCCAAGAATGTAGTGAGCATCGATGGGTCCATTTCCGGCTCCAGTCTGCCTTTACTTCTTGAAGTGGAGGCATCAACAAAGCGCCTCTTAGCTTCCATGAAGGTCTCCTTAGCGCGCTCCAAATCAAATTCTGGTTCCTTCGTTGGAGCCTTGCGAACCCAGGTACTTTTTGCTAGTTGCTTGCCTTTGTCATCTCTTGCCGTAATTCCACTCCGGAGCACGATATTTATATTAGGGTCTTTCTCGCATGGCTCAAACCTCATCATTTGCAGGTTCTGAGTTGGGGGAGGTTGGAGTGCTCCTTTATTGCGCAACCTCGCTATCAGTGTGGGACAATCCTTCGTCTCGAAGCTATTTGCTAGCTTCGCAATCCACTGGTACAACTCAGTGGGGAATGATGCAAAGAAAATTTCATGGAACTCCGTATATAAGTAGCAGCCTAACCACTCTTCCTTTAATAGTCGCGGATTCCTGTTTTCCTACGCCGCGAACTCGTGAATCTTCCTGTCCAACCAATCTTCAATTCCTTTCTTCATTGGATTCTAGTGATACGACATCAGGCATCTCTATGCAGATCCCAATCCTGCCAACGGAACCATTTGTTGGCTTGTTGGTGCCTGACCTAGGTTCGAAGTTAATTAGCCAAACAAATCCCTGTACTACTGGCCCTTTCGACAACAGTGTGCGGAGCGCGGACTGAGGTCCCACCCGAAGTAGTATGGGAGGGTGCTAGAACCAGGTTTTCACACCCTTGAGATGTTTGAGAGGTTAATTGGTCCACTGTTTGTTTTTGCGCGCAGGTTGCTTCGCGCACTTTCCTGTCCCTCGCAGCCTGATACACTACGTTCATGCAGCCCTAACTAGGGGCTATGGAGCTCCCGCGCCGCGCTCTGCGCTATTACCCGAGATCTTACTTATCTTCCAGTACTAGTTAATTACCTTCGCCCACTTGAATGTCTTAATAATTAGTTATACAAAACATTCATACAGGTTCGCGTAGTAAATAAACAGTATACTTGCAAATTATATCCAATCATGCATTAAACCAGGGAAAGATACACAAAAATGTAGTAAAACTTCTCTTTATTGATTCCCCCAATGGTTACAGACTCGACCTGCCCTGCGCACTCAGTTGCAGGGGTCCACGCGCTCAGCTGCGGACTACTAGGCTTCTACGCACTCAGCTGTAGAGCCTTCTCCTACTCTATGACCCACATACGCCTTTTCCACTTCAATTCAATCACTTAGACTTCTCCTTTTCTTCTATTCTATCTTCTATTAGTTATCTTATACACTTAAAGCCTCGCTCTATTTATACAATCCCATGGTCTGTGGACCATGGGTAGGTCTATCTAGTCGACATTAGATTAGAAAAACTAGGGTGGATAACCCTGTGACTCTATTATAATTTTGCGCCCTGCATCCACAATTCGTGGAGCTTTTACAAGAAGACTTGGTCAAAGCTTGGGCTTTAAGCCCCAAAACATGCCTTGGGGGAATTCCATGGCCAACACTTTGTATATCCGCAAACAATCTTCATTAGAAATTCGAATATATTCACAAAAAGGTCTTCATTAGAACTTTGTATCTGAGCCTCAGACATGATTCGTTCGAACTAGTCCAATGAGGAATGCGAGTAGGTCATATGGTCTTTTGTTCATGTGAAGAGGTGTTGCTTAAGCTGAGCTAACTTGTCTCCATGGAGGGCCGACTTGGTCTACTTAGGGATAGGAAATACATCTTTTAAAATTCTATTTTTCTTTCTTATAGATGTCTATGGGACATGATGATATTCCTTTTTCTTTTGACTCATACGTTCTTTTTGACTTTTTACAAGATTATAATGATGAAGACCAAACCTAGTTACAACTTCAACACTGCCTCTTAACTAGCATTATTATTAATATCATTATTGGCATCAACCACATTGCCATAACCCAATTAGTACCCCTAACGTATGGCACATATGCATTGTTTAGTAAACAAGTCTCTCTAGAAAGAGCTTAGAGCACGATGCCCAAGCAAGTTCACTCCAGAAAGAGATCAGAGCACAACTCTGGAAGGCTACAACCTCTAGGACCATTATATCCGATCTAGGTCAAATTGACACAGGGATAACCTCCCTAATTAGGTCATTATACAATGACACAGAGAGAATGACTGTCCTATGTTGGACCATTTTCCTATGTAGTTCAAAATGACACAGGGACTACAACCCTAATCATGTCACTCTACAATGACACAGGAAAATGTCTATCTACACGACCATTCTTCCTGATCAGGTCAAAGTGACACATGGACTACAACCCTAATCAGGTCACTATACAATGACACAGGAAGAATGTCAATCCATTAGACCAGTGTTCCTAATCAGGCCTATGTACTTGACACAGGGATAACCTTCTAAATCAGGTCAAAGTGCATGGCGCAGGGAGAATGTCAGTCCATGAGGTTATCCAATTTTTCAAAACGTTCTCCATCCAAGGTCATAATCTCCACAAGCCCAAGCCAAGTCAGCGATTGTACTTCTCTAAACATCCATGACCAATTGTACCATGCTGGTAACACATGATGAGCAATACATTTGGACTTGACGATAGACTGTTCTGTTCCTTCTACTAGATTACAAATGCTTTCTAGATACCCAAACTAGATGCTCCAAATCACGTTGATAGTCCACCATCCAAGAATCTTAGGTAAGTTTTTTTTGGGGTCATAATAGGGATTTCTTACGGGTCCCTCAGGAGACAACACCTTTTCCATAGCTGCTCCCTTTGACATATGAGTCCTTCTTCCATCAAAGACTAGTCATATCGGATCATCAACCGAGGCAAACACCTTGTCAAGATCCTCTCCCTCTTTTTGAGAGAACCTTCTCAAATATTGCTTCCATGCTCTCATCTGTTGCATGTTGGATCTTGATTTCTCTTAGGCATAAATACTCTAAATTACTTGCTCCCTATGAACTTGTTTCTACATATCGAGAAAGTCCTCGTGCTTTGCTTCATTCTTCTAGTTCTTCCTTCATCCGCTGCCAAGGACTAGATGATCCTTGTCATCAACTTGCAGAGCTCACTAGGAGGCCCTTTTGACAAAAGTCAGTTCCCTCTTTCTCTTGGACCTCTTGTATTTATCTTGCAACTTCATCATCCTTATCCTTAGTCAAGAGGATGTCATATTTGTCATTCCCAAGGTCTAGGGCTTCTTTTAGTGGAAACGATTATTACTGGGGTTTTGTCCCTAGAGTTTTTCTTATTCACATCTTTGCTAGGGTTTACAAACCTTAGATACTTGCATGTCCAAAAATCTTCAAAACTTGCCATTTTCCAAATTTGCATGTTCTACAAGTATAATTATGATTTGTACGACAACTCGAATTGAGTATCATCATACCGCACATTTCACATGTCAACTTCTTTTGTTGATTTCTTTGTGAGTTTGCATTCTCAGTTTTCAAACTCACATAAAATAACTTATCAGAGTAAGATGTCAGTACGTAAATAAACTGAGATCGACGTTTTGAGATCCAAGGTTTAGATTGCAAAGGCTCCAATCTTTCAGAACATGTGAGAGAATTACATATCTTTATGGAGAATTGTAGTTATTTCACCTTGACTCACATGCTGGTCTTTGTTTAAGGACATTGTCAAAAAAGTTGAATTTCAAACCTTTTCAAGACTTCTATGTTAGTTTGGTTTCTTTGGATGTCTTGATCCTCATGCTTGTTTAGACAACAAACTTTTTTATTTCTTGGTATGTCTTTGTCCATATTTGTTCTGGTCCTTATGCACATGGAAAACAAAGTTACTTAGCATCATATAATATTGCGTAACAAAACTTTGAGATTCATGAAATATAGTCACACTTTGTTAAGAATGTTGTGTCATCAGAAAAAGAAGGGTTACTTAGAATGCTTCCTTCAGAGAGACATCGACTTGATCCTCTCACAAAGATTCAGGCATAACGTCAGATCCTCCATAGACTTTGTTCTTACACGAACTTGTGCCACAGAGTTTGGGTATACTACAATGATGAGCTTTTAGAGATGTTCTTGGACTTGGATGTCATCATAGATTCTTGGTCTTGTTCTTCTTCTTCAACTTTTCATTTTTTAAAGATTCGGACTAGTCTTCTTAACAGATTCAAACTTATAGATTTTTCCATAGAAGCGTATAAATTCGCTCTTGTCTTCAAACCTAATTTTGTCACTCTTCTGTAGAGATGACAAACTTAGAGGCCACTTAGAGACTTGTAGATTCCTTTTTCAGTGTTGTTCTATAGTTTGAGGTCTGAGACTTGGTTAGATCTTAACTTTGAGCTTTTAACTGATCTACGCTCATCATTAAGGAGTTCAGATCATCATCATGAAATAAGTTATTTGCATAGTTAGGAACTTGTATGATTTAGAATCACTCCACTTAGATGCTACAGACTTCAGATGCCTTTTAAGGAGGAGATCAAGCCATTCCATCATCTATATGCAAGTGTCCTCTTCTTATTGCAACTTCAGTAGAAAAAAATTTGGACCTTGACCTCAATCACCTTGGATTTGAATCTTGGATTAGAGGTAACACAACACAAAGATGACTTGTTTTAAGAGATAACTCGGATCTCACTAGACTTTTGCTTGTTTCTATCACAAAACCATGCCCTAGGGAACTCTGCCTAGCATAGTAGAAAGAACTTGGATCACTTTGTAGTTACAAAGGTAATTCTTCCTTTATCTCAGAATGAATTTCAAAACTAGCTCTGGTACCATGTTGAAACTTTTTTGCAAAATAGAATTTCTATTCGTGAATATTTACTTGTGACTAATATATATATTTCCTTTTAGCATTTACATTATTCAATTATGTCATCAAACAATTACACTTTCAAAAACATAAAGAAAGTAGAGATCATAGTGCACAAGAGACACTAGAGATTAGGCTAGTGGCCAGGGCAAAACCCACAACGGGAAAACTTGGCAAATCCATTCTTATAGAACCATCTTCAATAAAAGAAATTGAAGTCATAGATAAATTGACCAATAGACAGATTACCCTAGTGCCAAGTCAACCCTCCCAAGATTTGTTCTCAAGATGTTACATGCCTATCTTTTGATGCTATATGCTAGAGAGATGAGATGCTTCAGGAATTCGCATAACCAAAGATTAGGTGCCTCAAGAATTCGTATAATCAAAGAGAGAAAGCACTTCGTATAGCCACATAAAGGCTTCTTCAGAGCTTCGTATAACCACAAACAATCTTCACCAGAACTTCATATATCCATAAACAATCTTCATCAGAACTTCGTATATATTCACAAAAAGGTCTTCATCATAACTTCGTATGTGAGCCTCATACATGATTCATTCAAATTGCTCCAATGAGGAATGCGAGTAGGACATATATATGGTCTTTTGTTCATTTGAAGAGGTACCACTCTCAGTTGCATTGAAACAAATATGGGAACAGATACTGATACGAGGTTTGAAACATATACGACAAATTTTCAAAAAATCTAGATACAATACGGCAAGGAAACGACACACACACACACACACACATATAACAAAAGAAGAATTTCATATTACCATTCATCTTTTAGAATTTAGATTCTATATCTAGAAATAGATAATCATCATCATGGATTCAACATAAACAAATCATCATCATCAATTCAACGTAAACATTGTCATCATCATTAATGATTATTATAACATTCATGATTCAACATATCATCAAGTTTCTATTTCAAATTTCAATAATCAACATGATAACATCATCACCAAAATTATTAATGCACACTACATAGTACAAAATACAAAATGAGCTATGATTGATAGTCTACTATCATATGGCATATTATGGTATTCAATGTTCATTGTTCAAAAGTTTAAAACATCACCATAAATTACATTTACATATCATCAAATATGTTTTCATCGATGTCTTTAAGATCCACATGCTCTCTAGGAGTAGCATTGCTGCCATGTCCACTTGAAGATCCAACTATTGGTGCCTCCTCATCAAACAAAGTCATATGAGACATGGCATTCAACGTCATATGCAAGTTCGACAACTCTGGTTACACATCCCATAGTTTGGTGGAGCCACATTTGTATTCCTCACTCTTGTGTGAGAGAAGGCGAAGGTTCGAATGAACATACACTAGTTCCTCAACCTTCTTGGAGCTCGATTTGTTTTGCTTCACCGAATGGATGAAGCCATATGTACTTAAGTTCCTTTCTGCTAAAGAGGAACTAACAACTTGTGACAAGATCCTAATGGTCAATTTTTGAATATGTGGAAGTTCCCCAACATAGTAGTTCCACCAATCAATTGGACTTAATTTGGTTTTGTCCCACATAGAATCAATATCAACACCCAAACCCTCTGATCCCACAAAAATGAGCAAATTATGAATGAATTCGAATCCCAATTTCAGCGTCTACAAAAATCTTTTTAAATCTTTGTGAGACTTTTGGGTCTTTGTTTGGTGTGGTTCTTTCTGGATCACTTAGAAACTCCGCAGACTAATATTTTGGATTCATTGCATAGGCCAAAAGGTGCAATGGGTTGGTCATCTTGTTCCACCTTTTGGTCGATATATCTTTTACTTCTTTGTAAAACACTTCATCTGGGTCCTTCTGCTTGGCATGACATTTATAACCACCCTTATCTTCTCTATCATGAAGTCAATGCCCTCATACAACTCTCCCAAATTAGGCATATCTATGTCAAACATGCAGAGCAAATGCACAATTGGCTTAGTAAATGCCAAGGGGTACTACACCTTATCTCACCATTCATCATTAACAACCAATCTTTTCACTGCTTGTGCTCTTTCAGAATGGGATTGCGTCCATTGGTTTCAAAGATAACTACATACCATTGATTGTAATGCTTCTTTCATCTGTATAAGCCTTGTTAAGACTATGATGTGAAAAGCAAAACAAGTATCGGCAACTTGCAAGTGCCAATGTTTCAATAAATAAAAAATCATAATTGATTAAATATTTATTATGATTCACGAATCATGACATTTGAGAATCCAATTTACATATTTGAATTTAGAGATATAAATTAGAATTTATGAAATAAACTTTAAAGTTTAGGTACCTTAAGGAGGTCCAACTTCACAAAATCCCTATAAATGCCTTGGAACATGTGGTGGTTTGTGATGAATGATTGAATTTATTTTGCCTCTTAAAAAATAACTTGAATGCACTCAATTTGCTTTCCCATCTTGCTCAACATGAGATTCAATGGATGTACAACACAAGGGGTCCAAAAGATGTGTTGATATTTGCCTTCAATAATTAGGCCCACCGCTTTACACACTGTTGCATTGTCAGTTATTACTTAGACAACATTTTCTGGCCCCACCAATTCAGTTGCTTCAATTAAGATGTCAGTAATGAATTGAGAATCTTTTAGCCGCCCTTCATAGTCCATTGCTTTCAAAAACATTGCCCACTTTGGGCCTTGAGCAATCACATTGATCAAAGGCTTATTCTTTTGATCTTTCCATCTATCAGAAATGATGGACACTCCTAAAATGTACCATGAATTACAAATGGGGCCTAATTTAGCCTCCAAATCTAACTTATCACCACTCAACAATGTAGTGCGCACCTTCTCATATTTAGGGCTGTTGTACCCTTTTGGGGTTTCATTCATTGCTTTGATCATCTTTGCCCAATAAGGAGATCACACAAGGTTAAAAGGAAGGCCATTTGCATAAATGCATTGACCTACAGTTGCTTATACCGTCTCTCAAGCATCATTATTAAAACTCTTTTCAAGCAACCCCAAATTAGATCGCTTTGAACCAGGGTTGCCAATTTCGTAGGAGGGAAGTGGAGGATTTGATGAAGATGATCCCAACCTTGTTGGTTGTTATAATTGAGAGATGGGACTTGCCTCATTTGCTTTAGCATCTACCTCATCTTGTTCTTTTCGATATTTTACATGTTTTTCCTTGCTTAAATCTTTTCCCTCTGTCCCATTATCTTTAGGTGGGCTAGTGCATATTCTAATCCCATTGCCTCTTAACCCAAGTAAATGTGCTTTAACTCGGGTGTATGATCCCTTAAACTCCTTTTGACACTCACTGCAATCCCATGCCAGTGATACCCCTCCTTGGATATTCCCTACAATAGTTACATATTTCCAAGTGGTGACTTTGGATCAACTTTAGGGGCAGATTCAATTTCTTGTTTCTCATGAATGGTTGAACTTGAATTTTCCATGATGACAATGTAAATGAAATTGCAAAATAAATTTGATAATTACAAATTCAAACTCAAATAATTTTAAAATTTATAATTGTAAAAATATAATAAACATAGATGCGCTGATAAACTTTGAATTTATAATTATGTAGAGACAAATGAATCATGGGTAGGTAGATTTTGAATTTATAATTATGTAGAGACGTGAATCCCTTTGAAATTGGGACGCTTCATTAAATTAGTGAATTTTTACATTTCTATAATTTTAGAATCTAAAACTTGTGTGTACCCCTCACATATCACCTTCCCCTATTTTGAAAACTGTTCTCACACCTACACCCATCCCTATTCCCACACACCTTGGCAACATTGCTTTGAGCCAAAACTATTAATGCATTGAAAAACTATACCAACTTTGCCTAAGAAGTCAAATAGTGGACAAATGGATTTTTGAACCACGAAGCCCTATCTAATCTCTCATGTTTTATATTTCCTTTCCCACCATAATTGACCCACATCCCAATATATAAGAAGAAGAACAGAATTTTCTGTGTCATATTTCTTTTGGGGATTGCATAGACGACAATAGTGTCGAAAAATGTAACTAGGTTTGGTCTTCATAAAATGTATTTGTCAAAATAATTTTTATTATTGTTATAATGACTTATTAAAGCATGGGTTTCATGCTTGGGTTATCATTTTATTAGTCAAAGTCCCCATTGTGGACTCCTAGGATTAATAAAGAGTCACTAGAGTCATTGTATATTTTATGAGACCCTTCTTGGGCTTTTGAATGATGTAAAAATAATTATTTTCGAGTCAAAAATGAATTATGTAACCTCCATGCCGAGTTGGCCTCAAGGAAGTTAATTCGACCTCATTGGAAGGCTATATATATAAGGCAATTCAACTTCATTTGGAGCATCTCACTCTCTCACATAGTTCGATATCTGAAGCTAGAAGCTGGAAGCTGGGAAAAGTGCAAAGGTGAAGGAGGCTCAAAGGAGTGCAAGTTTGGTCAAGAAGGAAGGGAAGGAAAAATTTGAAGTTTTGGTATCTCTCTCTCTCTCTCATGTGGGCTAGTTTAGGAGATCGAAGTCTCCTTGTCAAAGTCGAAGCTGCTGCTGATGCTAGAAGCTGCCTAGTTGAAGCTGCTGCTGCTGATGTTGGAAACTGCCAAGTCAAAGTTGTTGCTTATGCCTTAAGTTGCCAAGTTGAAGCTGCTGCTGATGCCGAAAGCTGCCAAGTCAAAGTTGCTAGGGTCGAAGTGCTGCTACTAGTAGGTTGAAGGTTGGCCCAAAGAAGGAGAGGTTGGCTTGGTGTGGAGGAGATCTTATTCTAGGTTGAAGAGTCTCAAGGAAAACTATTGAAGGAAGAGATTTTGACTGGGTTTTCCCCTAGATAGGGGTTTTTCCTTGGCAGAGTGCCTACATCTTGTGTCTTGTGTTTTTGTGATCTTCATGCACACATAATTTGATAATTGCTTGATGAAAGATAACATAACATATAAGTAAAAGAAGCCAACATAATTCACAAGCAATTATCAAGAAAGAGAAATCTAACCATAATCCTACTAGCATTGATTTCTCAACATGGTATCAGATCTAAGGTCAAAGAAGATTGAAGATCACTTCGTTGGCTTGAAGGAAATGATTACTCCCTCTATGATAAGAATAAGATTCAATACTGTAGGAAGTTGTATCAAGATCTTCTACTACTTGGCTGCTCTTGTAGGTTCTCTTACTGATGATAATGCATGGATTATTGACAGTGAAGCATCTATGCACATGATAGGGAAGAATAAGCAACTTCACACTCTATGAAAGGATTCATCTTCTCATGCAATGGAATTGGGAGACAACGAAAGCTATGCTATTAAAGGCCTGGGGTCAACATCATTGAAGCTGGAGAAAGGAATCTAAGGAACCTCTAGAAGTTGATTAAGGGATCATATAAGAAGACCTTATAAGAAAAAAACTTACTATCTTCAAGGACAATGTTTAACACAATAAAGGAAGAGAACAAATTAGAAGAATCATTCAATTGCAATGCTTGGAAGAAGAGGATAGATCTCATCCTCGAAAATAAGAAAATCTTGGATCTAGTAAAAGGAAAAGTGAATAAGTCTACAAAGAAATCAAGAAGTCTAAAGGGCCAAGAAAGAAGGGTCAGGGATCAAGCAAACTTTTCCAAAGAAGAAGAACATGATGGAAGGATCCGAAGTCAAAGACCTATTTGCTAGGAACTCTTAGGGACTCTATCCCTTACATATCCTTCTACTATCCCTCAAGCTTGGAAGGAACACTTACCAACTTCCAAAGATAAGTATCTTACTCCTTGTATTGTCTTTTATATTTGGTTTCCCTTTGTTATCTAAGTTTGTTTGCATAAAATACTAATCACATTTATATTCATCTTTTCCTTGTTTTGGAAAAACTTGCTAAAGACTCAAGGAAGGAGGACTCGCAAGGCAAAGCATTGGAATTACAAGGTTTGTTAAAAAAGGTATGTCTTGAACTACAAGTTTTTGCTCTCTTCATGATATTCATTCTTGATAAACTATTACTAACATCATTGTATCTAGCTCTCATGAATCATAAAGATTTTTGATTGGGTGATTCATTATTAGATAAATCTACCCTCCTCATATCTCTGATTACTCTTGTGGAACCCTAGAAAGATTCTTTGTGAAAAACCCTAACTTAAGGGTAGGTTGATGATTATGTGTGAAACCCTAAACTACTTAGGGTTATTGTTGAAGTCAAAAGAAAATTGTTTGATGTCTTGATGATGTCGTGTTTCGAGTTTTTTAGGTATGGGTATGGAAACCCTAACTTATTAGGGGTTTAATGGTGATCTCTAAAATCTCAACCCTTTGAAGTATTGATAATTTAGGGTTTTCTATGTTTAGTATTGAAACCCTAGATCATTAGGGTTTGATAGGGTGTATAACCAAGACCCTTATAATGTCCTAGAAATGAAATCTTTGGTGTATGTGTTTGTTCAATCGAAACCCTAGTTTGATCAAGTTTGTTATTTGTGTCTTTGGGTTTGACTAACACATGTTATGATATGCTTGTACATGATGATGGAATCCTAGATGTATGAGTTGAACTAATTGTTGATGGTCAGGAGTCCTAGGGTTTGGAACTAAGCCCTAATCAAAGTTTGATTCTCTAAGATGATAATATTTGTAAATTCTAGGGTTTTGTAAATAAACCTTAGTGAAAGTCCAAATCTCTGATATA
The DNA here is from genome assembly GCA_000404065.3 of Pinus taeda. Taxonomy (NCBI): domain Eukaryota; kingdom Viridiplantae; phylum Streptophyta; class Pinopsida; order Pinales; family Pinaceae; genus Pinus; species Pinus taeda. The sequence goes on along the minus strand of APFE031610099.1, from coordinate 62,357 downwards.
TAATGACAATATGATAGATTGAGATGTGTAAGATTGTTGAAATATGAGTTTTAGTTATGATTGTTTGAAAAAATCTAGGGTTTGCAACAAACCCTAAGGGAAGCTAGTCATGTTATTACTTTGAATTGAGCTGTGATTGGTTTTGGTTGTTAAAAGCTCATATATGAAATCTAGGACTCACACTAAATCCTAGTGATAAGTCTAACATATGAATTATGAAGTTGTTAGATACATTGTAGATCTATATTTGTTTGAATTATCTTTAGGGTTTGCAATATGATGTAGTAGGGTATGTCATACCTCTGGAAGAAACATTGAAACCCTAGATATAATGAAAGTTATGAAATGCTCAAAGTCTTGATGAAGTAGTTTAGGGTTTATGTAAAACCCTAGCAAGAAGTTGAAGTGTATGTGTCTCTTGTGTGTAAATAAGTTTGAGTATTTTGATAAAAGCTTTTGTGATTTTGATATGGTTAACTTGATGCTTCTATAGATTTGGTTGTACTTGCTGTCTATGTAGTGTAGGTACATAATCTTCAAGATGGTGAAGATGTTTGTAAAGTAAGGATGATGTGAATGATGATGGTCATGATGACTTTGATAAGAAGGATGAAAGCCAAGAAAGATTCTATGATGTCATAGAAAATAAGTTGAGCCCCTTATGTTGAGAGGGAGCCTGGATGAAAATTAGATCCTCCTTGATTAAGAGGGAGTGATGGATATGGTTCTCTACTTCATGTGTCATGCACTAGACCAGAACTAACAACCGTAAGTTTTAGTGAAGGCCATGAGTGAGAGAAGAAATTGGAGAATGCATGTTGAAAGGCTGTTGAGATAAGAAGAAGCCGGATCTATTTGTAGAATATGTTGCTGCATTAAAAGTAGGCAAGGAAGCTGTATGGTTGAGAAATCTTCTGTTAAGATTCATTTGGAAAGCTCTAAGTCCTACAGTGAAAAGTTGAGAAGCAACATCAAGTTGTCTGGAAGACCCTGAAGGTTTGTATCTATTTATGTATATTTGAAAGGTTGTTACTAATTGGGGCTGTGTTTGTACAGGGAAATCTCTCGAAGGTTTGATAACATGATTCACATGCTTAGGGTTGTCAATCAATTTGATCGGGAGATTTGTTGCTGATCTGTTTGATCGGGAAGGATTTGTTATCGATTGGAATAATCAAAAGTTTAGGCCTTGTGTGTGAGACATTACATGCTGGGGACATTTGGTCGACACTGTGTTGATGTCTAGTTCCCGAAGTAGGGAGGGTGGCGTTGGTCGTAGAGCTCTGACCTCGAATACACATCTAGATCCCTGGTTTGATGGTTAGTAAGTAAGCTTGATGGTACCTAGAGAGGCTGAAAGCTTTAGTCCATCTTAGTCCCACTTGGATAGATTGCCCTGGTAAGGAATCTAGTCCATGGCATTATGGTGCCTAAACTGTTGAGAGACCTTGGATAGATTGCCTTGGTCAGGAATTTAGTGCATGGCATTGCAGTGCCTAAATTATTCATAGTTCATATAGTTTGAGACATTTTGTATGAATACCTCCCTAATTAAGAGGGAGTGTTGAAAAATGTAACTAGGTTCGGTCTTCATAAAATGTATTTGTCAAAATAATTTTTATTATTGTTACAATGACTTATTAAAGCATGGGTTTCATGCTTGGGTCACCATTTTATTAGTCAAAGTCCCCATTGTGGACCCTTAGGATTAATAAAGAGTCACTAGAGTCATTGTATATTTTATGAAACCCTTTTTGGGCTTTCGAACGATGTAAAAATAATTATTTTTGAGTCAAAAATGAATTATGTAACCTCCACACCAAGTCGGTCTCAAGAAGATCAAGTCGGCTTCAAGGAAGGCAATTCGACCTCATTGGAAGGCTATATATACAAGGTAGTTCAACTTCATTTAGAGCATCTCACTCTCTCTCACATAGTTCGATATCTGAAGCGGGAAGTTGGGAAAAGTGTGAAGGCGAAGAAGGAGGGTAAAAGGAGTGCGAGCTTGGTCAAGAAAGAAGAGAAGGACAAAATCAAAGTTATGGTATATCTCTCTCTCTCTCTCTCTCTCGTGTAGGCTAGTTTAAGAGATTGAAGTCTCCTTGTCAAAGTCAAAGCTGCTGTTGATGCCAGAAGCTGCCATGTCGAAGCTGCGACTGATGCCGGAAGTTGGCCAATCGAAGCTGCTGCTGATGTCTGACGCTGCCTAATCAAAGATGCTACTGATGTCGGAATCTGCCAAGTCAAAGTTGCTAGGGTCAAAGCGCTGCTGCTACTAGGTCGAAGGTTGGATTACAAAAGGAGAGGTTGGCTAGGTGTGGAGGAGGTCTTTGTCTAGGTTGAAGAGTCTTAAGGAAAACTATTGAAGGAAAAGATTTTGACTGGGTTTTCCCTAGATAGGGGTTTTGCCCTAATAGAGTGCCTACATCTTGTGTCTTGTGTTTTTGTGATCTTCATGCATACATAATTTGGTAATTGCTTGATGAAAGATAATATTTATATAACATGTAGGTAAAAGAAGCCAACATAATTCACAAGTAATTATCAAAAAAGAGAAATCTAACCCTAATCCTACTAGCATTGATTTCTCAACAAATAGAGAATGAAGAGGCTAAGCATTAAAGTCCGTATAGTGTTCAAGTTTTGACTTACTTGTTGTAAGGATATTTTTTGTACTTTAGTCTTCGAATCTTGCTTTCAGATTCTTCTTCTTCTTGTTTGATCAAATTTCTTCACCATGTTAACAAATCCTCTTTATCTATTGTGGAAATATGTTGAGAGGAAATTTAGATGTGGGACAAGTCTTATAATTTATTGCGACTAACAAAATGTGGTCGGAGGTTTTGCTCTTTAAGAATGTTTCTATGCTGCCCACATCCCAAATATGAGAGCTTTATTGCTATTGACACCTAATCATTGGGATTGGGTGAATATATGTAAATAATGTAAATAGTAAATAATGGAGAATAGGAATATGAAGAGACACTGGGCGGTGAAGCCCAAGAGTCTCTCCCTCCTTGTATATATTTATGAGAAATATTAATGCAAAGACACAATTCGCATTGTGGAGTTACCTCCTGGCCTGACATGGTATCAGGGCACAGGTCCCAGCCTCTATTTTTGGCTCTCTTCTTGCCCTTGTAACTCCCTTTGTGCTTCTGTCCTGCTTATATTTTGCACACTGACACCTCTGTTCTGCCATTCAAATCTCTACGCTCCCCTCTCCACAGTTGATTTTTAATAATAGTCGATTTTAAACGCCCCTCCATACAATGCTTCCCATAAGGAGAAGATACATCGCTGTCCTAGCATGGTGTCGTTGGTACAGTGAAGATGGTGCGTTGAAGCCAGAGCGGTGAGCTGGTGCGTCTGCTGAGAGCGCTGTGATCGTGAGCCCGACGTTGTTGTGATTGTGTTGTTGGGGTATGTATTGGTAGTGGTACGAATGGTATGTAGTGAAGCACCATATGTTGAACACTGTGACTGTAAAGAATAAATGTCCTTTGAATACTGTGACTGTGAATACCGCTTGGCACTGTTTGTGAGGTTTTTAACTACGCTTTCAATATATATGTATATAACTCCCATGGTCCCAGAGCGCATCCTTTACCCGGTATTTAACACTTGCCATAATTAACGCAGGCCTGTCCATTGCATATAACGGTTGCTTGGTGTGACTGTGATATGTTGGCGCTGTGGTAAACCCAACTCTCCCCTATCCCACCACGATATGAACGCTATCATATCAACGCTGTCCCCTCGGATACCACCCATACCACCATTGGATACCACCCTCCACTGTCTAGTTAATACACTTATGGTTAACGCCTCTCACACATCTCCCTTGTTTGAAGCCCGATCCATACGTTGACTATTGAATGGTCCACATACCACACTCTGGTTTTTTACAACCGTATATTACTGTGTTCAATAATACATGTAACGTTGCCCATTATCGTAGTCGGCCTTTTCATTTCATATAGTGCTGCCTCATTTATGATTTGTAGTAAAACACATGATATGTTACTACCTCCCCTTTCATACTACCTTCCCCATATACACCCTCCCCTAAATATACCTCTGTTTTAATATATCAGGGTACATTTTTTACACATAACCACCACAAGTGCAATTTTTTTCTTGGTAGTAGAGTAAATTTTACACAGTATACATTTTTAAAATGCATTCATTTGATATCTATTGTTGGAGTAGTTCTCTCGGGAAAAGAGAACTATCCTGAATGGTCGTGGAAGATAAAACACTCTCATTTTCAATAAGTTGTGGAAAGGAGTGTGTGTAGGAGAAGGAGATAATGAACCTGTAAAGCCCGCCTCAGATAAGGAGATCGCCATTTGGGAAAACAAGAACAACAAGACCTATGCCTTGATTGCAACATCTGTAAATGAAGAGGTGAGTTGCCATATTTCACCATTTTCAAATGTGTTTGAAGCCTTAGAGAAGTTGAAGGAACTCTATGACTCACACTCTAAACTTGAAGTTGTCCAATTGATGATTAAATTGTTTAGTCTTGAATTGAAAAATTATGATCCTCTTGCGTTAGCATCAGAAGTAATATCTATTATGCATGATATCAAAACCACTGATGTTCAACTAGACATTCTTCTCATAGATTTTATCAAGGCACTATATCCCACTTATTCAAATTATCTCGAGTCATTGCAAGCAAGTGGAAACCTCAAGGCGATTACCTTTGACTCCCTTGGGAAAAAAATTGCTGAGGGAGAGAGCTTTTGGGAAGAAGACAACTCCTTAGTCTTCTGAAGTAGTTGTGTGTCTTGCACATAGAGAGAATAATCATGCTCAAGATTCTTCTAGAGGAAGAGGTGGTCGAAGAGGAAGAGGAAGAAGAAATTTCAGAGGTAGGGTGGGCAAACACTCTCAAGGAGAAAAGTCTGATCTTGATTGCATATGTTACAATAGAGATGTACATGATGCATCTAGATGTAAGTTGCCTTGGGACAAAATTGAGCAGGAAAGAAATCAAGCTCGTGGTAAAACTAATGACAAAGAGAAAGGTAAAGCACCTGAACCCACTCATTATGTTGTGGCACATTATAATATTAGAGTAATTGAAGACTTGTTTAATGCTTCACTTGCTTCTTGGAAAAATGATTGGTTGCTTGATTTAGGAGCAACTTGCCACATGACCTTTAGAAGAGATTTTGTTGAAGAATTTACTGACAATGTTGGAGTAGTATACTTTGCAGACAAATCAAAACTCAAGCCATTAAGGCTCAAACTGCCTGGTCTTTCAAACTTTCTTCTCCATTATGTTTTATATCTCCCGAAACTGAGGATAAACTTGTTGTCCTTGATCCACATCCGCCAGCAAGGACACTCCATTCATATGTTTGATTGCAAGGTTGAGGTCAGAAAAGCATCAGATCACTCACTTGTCATGACAAGGATAGAAGAAGGAAAACTTCTAAAGCTGCAAGGTACCTCTGTTCGTGCACAAAACTTCTCATACAATTCTCATTATGATGAAGGTATGTTTCCATTAAGTCTTTCATGGCATGCTAGATTTGGACATGTGAACTATGACAACCTTCACTTGTTGAAGAAAAATGGTGTTACTGGTTTGCCTACAATTCCTAGGAAACTTAAGCAATGTGATGCTTGTATTCTAGGAAAGCATAGCAAACAGCCTTTTCATGATTCACATTCTAGAGCACATAGAAAACTTGAACTCATTCATTCAGATTTATGTGGTCCAATGCCTATTCCTTCTGCAAATGGAAATAAATATATGATGACATTTATTGATGACTACACCAGAATGTGTTGGGTTTATTTATTGAAGAACAAATTTGATGCTTTTCAAACATTCGAGAACTTTCATTCATGGATTGAAACTGATGCACAATATCATATTGGCTCTATTTGCATTGATAGTGAAAATAATACACTTCAAATGAATTTGAAAACTATCTTTGCCAACATGGGATCAAACATCAAACAATTGTGCCTTATAATCCCCAACATAACGGAGTAGCTGAAAGAATGAACATGACAATCTTAAATATGGTACGTTCCATGATGTTTTTCATGAATGTAAAATTGATTTGGGTTGATGTAGTTCTATGTGCTACGTATGTAAAGAATAGAAGTCCATCTAATGATATTAGAAACAAGTCTCCTTATGAAATGTGGTATGGCCACATTCCTTCGGTAAAGCATCTCAGGTTCTTTGGTTCCACCTTTTATGCCTTGATACCAAAGGAACAAAGAAACAAACTTAGTGCAAGGAGTCGTAAGTGTATCTTCTTGGGGTATTCAAATACCTCCAAAGCATAACGTCTCTACGATGAACTTAAATAAGAAGTTTGTTGTATCTAGAGATGTAATCTTTCTTGAATCTTTCAAAGCTGACGATGTTTTTGAGTGACAACTTGATTGCTTGAATAAATTTGAATATGCAAAATCGTTTCAAGAATTTGATAATCAAATTCCACATCTTGAAGGTGGGATTCCTATACTGGATCAATCTGTGGAATCTTCTTCTGAAACTCTTTCCCCCACATGATGCTCCAACCACTGATGATACTTTGAGTGATGTGATTGACAAAATTGGGAGACTTAATCTTGATTCAGACCCAACTTAGTCAACTGAGCAGCCTAGGCCATCTCAGAAAGGTCCTCCCAAATTGCTGACAACGACACTTGAAAGTGTTCATCCTGACGAGGTTGGAAAGACAGGAACAAAAAAGTCAACCAGGCAAAATGGAGGTGATGTAGACGATTCTAATTCACCTATTGATATGGATGTTTCTTATGATTGTGAACTGAATTTGTCTACAGATGTTGAACCAACTTCCTTCAAAAAAGCCGCTTTTGCTGATGAATGGAAAGAAACGATGCAGAAGGAATACGATGCCTTGATTAAGAATGGGACATGGAAGCTGGTTGATCCTCCATTGGGAACCAAATCAATTGGTTGCAAGTGGGTCTACATGAACAAGTATAAAGCTGATGGCTCACTTGACAAGCATAAAGACAGGGTTGTGGCAAAAGGTTTTGCACAAAAGGAAGGGGTCGATTATGAGGAGACTTTTGCCCTCACAGCAAAATGGGCTATACCATTCAGACACTGTTTGCCTTGGCAGCTCAAAACGGTTGGAAAGTCCATCAAATGGATGTAAACACTGCTTTCTTGAATGGAGATCTGAAAGAGAATGTTTTTATGTCCTAGCTAGAAGGATTTGTTGTGAAGGGCTAAGAACACAAAGTATGCAAACTTGTGAAATCCTTGTATGGCCTCAAGCAAGCACCGTGAGCCTGGTATGAAAAGTTAACTGAGCATCTTCTGAAACTCAACTTCAAACATTATGATCTTGACGATGCAACTTTGTTTGTCAAGAAAGTTGGCAAACCAGTTGTATATCTTGTGATATATGTAGATGATCTTTTGATGTCAGGGAACAATGAGAGCTACATTGCATCCATAAAGAAGGAATTGAGGAAAGGTTTTGAAATGATTGACTTGGGCTATGTTCACTACTATCTTTGTATTGAAGTAATTCAACATCTAAAGTCTATATTCCTCTCTCAAAAGAAGTACATTGGAGATCTGTTGAACAGGTTTGGCATGGCTGAGTGCAACCCTTTGACCACTCCAATGGAATAGAACTTGAAGCTCACATCCATTGAAGGAAAAGAATTTGAGGATGCAACAAAATATAGACAGCTTGTAGGAAGTCTCAACTACCTGACTACTACTAGACCAAACATTTCATTTGCTATTGGAATCCTCTTCAGGTTTATGCAAAAGTCTTGTGAGGGACATTGGTCTGCTATAAAAAGAGTTATAAAGTACATGAAGGGAACTCAAGACTTTGGACTCAAGTATACACATGTGGGCAACTTCAACTTGATTGGATACTCTTATTCAGACTTTGGTGCTGATTCAGACTTCGATGGAGACAAAGAAACTAGGGTATCTACTTCAGGTTATGCTATGAGTCTTGGATCAGGAGCTGTCACCTGGAGATCACGCAAACAATCAGTTCCAACAGATTCCACAATAGAGGCATAATATGTGGCAACAACTGAGGCAACAAAGGAAATTGTGTGGCTCAGGAAATTTCTCGAAGATTTGCAGGTGAAACAAGTGCATTCAACTCCCCTGATGATTGACAACACCTCTGCAATAAAATTGGCCAAGAACCCAAAGTTCCATGATCGAATGAAGCACATCAATACAAAATACGACTGATTCGACATCATGTTGAGGCCAAGACAATCCATCTATTCCATTGTTCCACTAACGAGCAGATTGCAGACATCTTTACCAAAGCGCTTGGAAGAGAAAAGTTCGAAAGGTTCAAAACGATGCTTGGACTCACCAACATCCCTTTAGATTAAGGGGGGAATGTTGACACCTAATCATTGGGATTGGGTGAATATATGTGAATAATGTAAATAGTAAATAATGGAGAATAGGAATATGAAGAGACGCTGGGAGGTGAAGCCCAAGAGTCTCTCCCTCCTTGTATATATCCATGAGCAATCTTAATGCAAAGACACAATTCGCTTTGTGGAGTTACCTCTTGGCCTGACAATACATTCAAAAGAAATTTGATCAAACAACAAGAAGAAGACAACCCTTGAATTTCTAAGGGTTAAAGGCCATAGGGATACCTCTCGTCCACTTTGCTTGGAACTGCTTAACTGGCAACTGGCTTTCAGACTTGAATGAGTTACTGTGAAGTTGCCAAGTTTTGGTAGACGACTTTGAAGTTTGGCTTTGGCTCTGGCTACATGAAGCAACGTTATGGCTTTCGCTTTGGCTCCGGTTGTAACAAATAGCTTTGGTAGCTAGCTTTGTCTCTGGTTCCAACAAACAACTCCACCAAGCACTTACGATTTACCAAGTTCTTACTTCCAAACGATTTGCTGCGCGCTGACGATTCTTCACAATGGCTCAATGAGTCGACAAATGAGGTGGTAATGTGATTTAGGTTAGACATTTTGACTTTACCCAAATTTTTTAAAATTTGATTGAACATATCAGTGATGTGATCTATTCCTAACGATTTTTAAAAAAAATTGGCTGATCCATTTTCGAAGTTACGTGACTTGTATCATGATTTCTGGATCACGGATTTGGAAATCCTGATGGAGATCCATAATTTCGGAAATGGTTTTAAATATTGTCAAAACGTCACTAATCCGTTTCCGAGCAGAAAATCACCATTTCCAAAAAATTGAAACGGTACAAATATGTTTAAAGGTTGTTTCAGGGCCATATCGTACACATTTGTCCTTGAAACGATGAACACAATTTCTGAGGGTTAGGGACAACGTTTCTGATTACTTAGGTACCACTTAAGCTGAGCCGACTTGTCTCTGTGGAGGGCCGACTTGGTCTACTTAGGGACAAGAAATGCGCCTTTTAAAATTCTATTTTTCTTTCTTTTAGATGTCCAAATGGGACATGATAATAATTCCTTTTATTTTGACTCAAATACCGTGTTTTTGGCTTTCTACAAGATTGTAATTATGAAGACTGTGTTGAAATATGTAACTAGGTCGGTCTTCATAATGTCTCATGTAATCATGATTTTATGTATTTAATGTAAAGAGGAAAATAAAATGTATATTGTTATTTTGTAGCATGGGTTTCATGCTCAAGGTCATTTTATTTATATGTCAAGCACCTATTGTGTGCTTCTAGTGATTTGTCATACAGTCAAATAAGTCAAAGAGTCATTGTAATATGTAAAAGACCCTATTGGGCATCATGTAAGTCAATTTGTGTCATAAAGACCCTCCAAGATCAAGTCGGCCTAGCCATCAACAAGTCGACCTCATGATGACAAGGAAAGGCTATATATACAAGGTATTCGACCTCATTGGGAGATCATCGAACAAGCTCTTTGAAGAATAAGAAAGAGACTAAGAAAAAGAGCGAAGGAGAGGAGAAGGAAGAGAAGATGAGACTGAAGTTTTAGAGCACTGTTTTTGGGCTATTCCTACCACATGTGTGAAGATAATTAGGACTTCTTCTAGTTGCAGCAAGATCGAATTGCAGTAAAATAAAGGAGCCGAAGGGATCAAGTCTGCAAGCCAAATTTCTAAGGAGGAAGCAACAATCCATGTGAAGGAGAGAGAAGGATAATTTCACCATCTTTTCCCACACGTGCGAGTTAGGGTTTTGGCAATAGAAGCCGAAGATTGTAGACTTGAAGTAGTGATTGAAAATCTAAAGTAGAGGCCGAAATCCGAAGTGTGAAGCTAGTTTGACTTGGGTTGACTTTGTGGAAGAGAAGGGTCATCAAAGAAGAAGTTGACTTGGCCTTGGAGGGGTCTTTGTCAAGGGTTTGAGGCCTTGGAATTTGTGATTTGAAGATTTTATAAGAAGAGAAGAATTCTTATGGATTTTCCTCTCAAGAGGAGAGGTTTTGGCCCTAGCTAGCAACCTATATTTTGTGCCTTCTTGTTCTTTTGATCTTCATAGTTTGGTTGTTGTTTGATGATAAGAACACTATAATAATCAAGTAAAGATGAAGCTAACTACAAAGTACATCACGTTAAGTAAAAGAACATCACAAGCAATTATAAAAGTAAGAGAAATCACTCTAATCTTGCTGCGCTTGATTTCTCACCATGGTATCAGAGCTAAGGTGACAAGATGAAGAGGCATCTTGAAGATCACTCCATTGAAGAACGATACATAAGGGCCAAACATAATAAGTGCATCAAGGAAATCAAGTCATAAAGGTGAGCTAAAGAACATCAAGGAAGAATAGTCTACACATCATCTTGAAGGAATGAACTCTTGAAAGATGAAAGAAGACCTCAAGGACCCCACCTCCACTCAAAAGACTCTACACACTTGAAGTATTCTTGAAAGCATTCTCATTCTATCCAAAGGAAGCAAGAAGAACTCTCCTTCATCAAAAGAATCAAGGCAATCTCCCTCTTTTGGAAGAAAAGATCACAATTCAAGTATCCTTGAAGAAGAAGCATTGCCTCTTGAAGATCGAGAAAGCAATCATCATCAAGGAGGCATCCAATTGTCAACAATAAAGAAGTAGTGGAAGTCAACATCATCAAGAAGGCATCATCATCAAAGAAGCATCTTCACTTGACAAGTATTCTGTATTTTATGTCTCAATCTACAATGACATCTTTTAGCAAGGTGAACAACAAACCTGTTGGGACATCGAATTACGGTGCATTGAAGAAGAGAATAGGTTTGATTCTCATATAAAATGAAGTTGGTGACTATGTCACGCGCTCAATCACCAAACCTCCTCAAGAGCAATCTCAAGCACTATCAAAGTATATGAAAGGAGAAGTAAGAGCTCAATGAATCCTTGTTGAGTCAATTAAGGATTCTCTGATTTCTTATGTAGCGAAGTTGAAGACATCAAAAGTGATCTATGAAAAAGTGGTGGAATTGTTCTCTTTAGGTATTGCAGGAGAAATTATATTTTTAAGAACCGAACTATACAAGATGAAGGTATCAAAGGAAGAAGGGGTAGCCTCATACCTTATGAGGTCTCAAATAAGAGATCAACTACAAGAGCTAGGAGAAGTAATGTCTGATCGAGAAATGACCACCATTGTACTCAACGCACTACCTGATGAATGGGACAACTTTGTATCAAGTATCTATGGAAAGAAGGAAATTAGCCAATTCAATGATCTAAGGTTATCATGCAAAATTGAAGAAAGCAAATTAAAGGCAAAGAATGACGTTGGATCAAGTGAGCAAACTCAAGCATATGCAACTATGGCAAGGAAGAAAGGGAAGTCTTAGAAAATAGTTCAAAATAAAATTGACATGTGTAAGATTCAATGCTATGAATGTAATGAATATGGGCACTTCAATAGGAATTGTCCTAAACTCAAGAAGGACAACAAGAAGAGAAAGGAAAGAAATGAAGCTCATGTCACTGAAGAAGTAGAAGAACCAGAAAAGAGGAAGACAAAGGAGGAAGAGAAATACCTTTACTATGTGTAAGATAACATCATATACTTAGTTCTTTTCAGTTTGTAGAAGATAGAAGTCACGATGGAAATCATCACAAGTATGATAGGATGCATTATAGCAGAGATTGAGATGACATCATCATAAAGGCATGGAAGGATAGCCAAAGTAGAAGTTTATATGGTTGAAGTGGTCATAGTACATGATAGAAAGGAAGTAGCTCATGTCATCTTCATTAGAAGCATACAAGGATAATTGAAGTAACAATTTGAATGATTTAAACAAGTAATCTAGCAAGATAGGAAGATAAAAGTTTGTCACACCTCATCATCATTAGAAAGAAGCATCTGTAGAATGAGGATCATCTAGATCCTCCATTGGAATCTTTGTTAAAAGATTCACCTCTACTTAGAAAAAGCAAGCAGATAGTCTACATTCCACATAGTGTGGGATCCACAATTTAGAAGGATGATGGTATGATGATGAAGAAGTGCAACATGACAATTCAGTTGAAGCATTTTCATCTTCAAGCAAAGGAAAGGAAGCTTCCAAAGGAAGTCTAGTTGACCACATAACGGCAAAGTTATGCATATATTTGATATTAGAAATCATTTCATCACATAGTTGCAGATATAATGGCTAGAATGTTCTCTCTCATAAGCATGATGAAAGAAAAATGAACACTTCCTTTTGTACGATACATGAAGGCATGAATACAATGTGCCTTGAACTCTTCTTCATGATAACATGATATGACCTCATGAAGAATATGAGGTGGTTGGCAACTATGGTTCCTATGATGAAGGAACTATGTATAAAAGACCTTGAGGAAGCAATATGTGAAGAAAGGTGAAAGAAGAGTTCATGAAAGTTGTATGTATAGTCATGTAAGATAAGATAAGTGATCAACACCTGATGATAAGAAGGATTAGTTATGACATCTCCATGGAGAAGGTCTGAAGACCCTGATATGTATGTTGGAGAAGGAGAACCTTCGTAATGTATGTCTTGGAGATGGATTCATACTATATGCAAAGGATGTTGTTGTTGCAAAAAGCAGATGTCATGACAAAGGGTCATAATAAAGAGGTAATGTTTTTTTTTTGCTAAGGCAAGAGTGGGTCCTTCTATTCATTAATTAAAAAAAAAAGAGACATAGTGTACAAAGGAGACCAAGGAGGTGAGGCCCACCACCGCCAATGGTCCTGAGACGTCATTTCACACCACGGGCCGAGGGCCCACCAAACCGAACGAACAATCCACCAATGACCGTTTGATCCTCCGCTAAAGATCAAGCGGTCAAGAATCATATCTGGTGGCTAACAAGTGCACCCTTTAACCTTCAAATCAGACTCGATGAGCCAATAGACCATGTTTAATAAGCATATCGGGTCCGATTTGGGCATTAACTTCCGATCACTTTACTCGCCCAAAATCTACCATTTGTGCGTGATCCTGATGAGGTCGTGCAACTAGCCCAGTACTTAACCTCCCGCCTAAACAATTTCGGGTCTGGTTACTCGTTATCTTTCTTGCTGTTCTCCACGTGAAAAGAATGGGATTGTTGCAATTTCGACAACCTGCTTCCTTATTATCGACAGCCATATACCAATGACTCAGGGTCCTTGTCCTAATTTTGCTGGAATTATGGTCCATAGGTATATCTTTGGCCCATCTAAACCTCTTTGTATTCTTTGGCCTGAGTACCATAAATGTGTACAGTACCAGAAGCAATTCCCGCCTGAAGGTCAAATGTAGACTTTAGAGGGATACCTAACCTCCTGCTCTCGCTTTTCCATCTATTGCTTTCCCCTGTGGACCAAAATTTCTTTGTTTCCCACAATCTTCATCCTACTTATTCCCCTTGCTCTGATAGAGCTCTCTGTCTAAGGTTGCCTGTCTGGCACACTCTTCCTTCAATTGTCCTCGAGGAATCCCTATCCAGTCATATCTAATATTGGTTTTTGAATAAAGCACACCTTCGTTTGCCAAAATATCCTCTAATCTGTTGGCTGATCTGCGCACATGGATACAACTAAGGGTTCTCATGTTTTGCAGGTGTGATTGAATGCGTTGAAAGACTTGTAGTAACCTCCATTGTTTCGATACTCTGTTTGGTGCTGATCCATTACCAATTTTCTTGACCGAATTAATTATCAATTCAGAATCTGCTTCAATTATGATGTTATGTAGATTAGAGTCCCTTAGGATCTCTAGACAATGTTCAATGGCCATGAGCTCTGCCATATTATTGGTGGCCTTCCCCAAATGATAGTGAAAGATGGTTTTTATGAGACCTTTTTCATCTCTTATAACCCCTCCATATCCGACCATACTAGGGTTTCCTTTTGAGGCTCCATCTATATTGCATTTCATAAAACCCTGAGGTGGAGGTTACCAAAATTCCTTATCAGCTGATATATAACTTATTGTCTTGTTTGTGCCCTTGGGGGAGAGCCCCTGCAGTCCCAAATTTAGTAGTATCTGCTCTTCCTGAACCTGAGGTTGGTTATCACAGAGGTTTTTTAAAAGGGTTCCTATAGTCTCTCTGAGTTGTCTTATAATCTGAGTCATGTTGCTTTGAGGTGATCTAATCTTGTTCTTGAAGATTCTATTGTTGCGTTCTTTCCAGATATCCTAGATTATAAAGCTTGGAGCCAAAGCCCACGCCTTGTTGATTACTTCATTTGCTGAGAAATCTTTCCTCCAGTTCCTCAAAGTACTGGTAATGCTGCCAATGTCCATGTCTATTTGTTTAAAGATTGAAGCTACTCAATTCCACAAGGTGGAGGTGAATGGGCATAGGTTAAGAAGACGTTCTATAGTTTCCTCTTGTAATTCACATAGTTGGCATCTGGATGGTCCATCTACCCCTCTTTTCCTGAGATTATCCCAAGTTAGAATTTTTTTGTTTTGCACTAACCACATGAATAGTTTAATTTTCACCCAGTTTTGGCTTTGCCATAGGCCTTCCATATCTTATCAGGGTTTGGGATGTCTAGCCCCAGGGATATTCGCTTGGCCTCTTTGAGGTTAAAGTTGCCTTCATTGTTTTTACCCCATTTTAGTTGATCTATAGATTTTGATATTAGAATCTTTCTTTGTTCCAAGATGATTGAAAGAGATTCTGCTTGGGCTTTCAATGGGGAGTCATCACTGTAAACTAGGTTCTTCCATTTTCTCCATTTTCTATCACTTCTTTCCTAGTCCCAAAAGTCATTTACTTTGCCTAACCCTTTATCATCAGTTTCATTCTTGAGATTGACAAATTCTTCTTTTAACAGTTTAGGTTCCTATTGCCAATTATCCTCCCAAAACCAAGCGAGGTTTCCATTTCTGATCTCCCAAAAACTGTGTTTCTGAACTATGGCTCTGTTTTCCCAGGCTTTGTTCCAAATGTGGGAGCCATTGATGAGTCTCGTCATCCTAATGTAATCCCTTTCATGCCAATTGCTTGCATATTTCTGTTTCCATATTTTGGCCGAAGGGGAAACCGATTCTTTTAGCCATCTCCACCATAGTTTTGCCCCCAAGACTTTGTTTAGGGTTTCAGGGTCATCAAGTCCCAAACCTCCATGTATCTTTGGCTTACATAATCTATCCCAGGCTACCAAAGCCAATTTCTTCTTCTCTTCCCCCTTGCCCCAAAGAAAATCCCTTGGATATTTCTGATGTGTTGCATTACTCCTTTAGGAGCTGGAATGACTGAGAGCATGAAGACGGGGACAATTTGAAGGATAAATTTTGTAAGTACTAGCCGTCCTACTATATTCAAAGACCTGATAGTCCATTTCGTGATTTTGTCCTGAAGCTTATTAGTGAATGGCTCCCAAGCTGCCTTGCTTATAGGTTTGTCTATTAGAGGTGCTCCCAAATATCTGGAGGGTAGCATATCTCGTTGGAAGCCTAGAATTCTGGTGAGGTTTCTCTGAATAGCAATGTCAGCCTTAAAAAGAAAATCTTAGATTTGCTTAGGCTTACCTCTGTCCCCGTAGCCATAGCAAAGTCGTTCAGGATTTGTTTGAAGGCTTGAGCTTCCTTGACTATGGGTATGCCCTGCAGCTTGGTGTCGTCCACAAATTGTTGATGGGTTAGGGCATCCCCATTAAAGTGAGTTTAAGACCCTGGATTTTGCCCTCTCCTTTGGCATGTTTAATCGCATTGCCTAACCCTTCCATCATGAGAATAAATAGGAAGGGTGAGAGCGGATCTCCTTGTCTGAGTCCTCTCGAGGGCTTAAAGGTCTTTGATGGTGATCCATTTAGCAGGATTGAAAAACTTGGTGTGGTTACAAGGGCCATTACCCATCTTATCCAGTTATGGTCAAAGCCATATACTATCAATACTTCCTTGATGTAAGCCCAACTCAGTTTATCATAAACCTTTTCTAGGTCAAGCTGAATGATCATACCTTCCTGCTTATTGCTCTTAAGTGAGTGTACCACTTCATGTGCCTGAATGATGTTATTAAGAATTTGCCTACCTTCCACATATCCTGTTTGCTCCTCAGACACTAGAGTTGGGAGCAAGGGTTTAACTCTGTGCACAATTACTTTTGAAATAATTTTATACACCACGTTGCATAATGCTATGGGTCTAAATATGATTGGAGTGATAGCATTCTCCTGCTTTGGAATTAGGGCTATGAAAGAGGTGTTGAGCGCTTTCAGAATAGTTTTGTTCTTCCTTGTGTCCTCCACCACATCGAGGATATCATGCTTGACTACTTCCCAGTATGCTTTGAAAAAGTCAACGTTGAAACTATCCGGATTTGGAGCTTTCCCATTTTGCATTTCTTTGATGACTTCATTGATTTCCTCTTCATTCACTGGCCTGTTAAGATTATAATTGTCTTCTAGTGTCACTAGCTTAGGAATGTGCTTTGAGAAGTCCTTGATAAATTGAGATCTGTCTATGAGAGGCTCCTTCGCTATGTCTTGGAAATGCTGAACCAGAACTATTTCTATTTCTTGGTGTGTGGTGAGCTGTTTTCCATGAGTATCTTTGATTTTTAAAATCCTGTTTTGCAACCTATGATCCATGGTAGATTTGTGAAAAAACCTTGTATTTCTTTCTCCTTCTTTTAACCATTGTACCCTCGATTTCTGTTTCCAGAAAATCTCCTCATGCTTGTATAAGCCTTCCCATTCTTGTTGAACATGATCAGCTTGTTCCTTACTCTCCTCTGTGAATCCTTCTGTAATAACGGTTTGGTTAATTTCCTGTAGTTTCCGTTATATTGCTTTTTTGGCTTCGAATATATTGCCAAATACATTGTTATTCCAATCTTTAGGCCTTTGTTTAACGTGTTTCAATCTTTGCTGCAGAAGAAACATTTTAGTACCCTGAACTTGTGTATCTTCTGTCCACCATCTTTTAATATCGTTGATGAAGTCAGGATGGCTAAGCCAAATGTTTTCAAATCTGAATGGTCTGTTTCTTGGAGTTCCTATAAAGGACACTTCAAGTTGAATAGGCCAGTGGTTTGAGCCTCCAAAAGGAAGTATCAAAGATACCAGGTTATGGCCTGTGAGGATGAGGTCCTCCAAGATAATGAATCTATCAAGTTTAGAGGCCACTTGAGCTGCTCCTCTCCTCTTATTATTCCATGTGAAAATGCCATTACTTGTCTCTGTATCAACCAGTTTCATGTTGTGTATGAAATTCTAAAATGCTATTGAATCTCTGCCTAGTGATCTAGTTCCCCCTTTTTTTTCCAATAGAGACTCGATCATATTGAAGTCCCCTCCCAGAATCCAGGGATATTTGGATGTCTTGCTTTTAACTCCTCCAATGAAGTTAGTAGTCTAAGTTTATCGTCCGACTTTTGTGGACCATAAACATTTGCGAGTAAATAAACATCCTTGTCCCCAAAAGGTTGGATAAGCACTGATAAATAGTTCCTAGATGCTTCAGCATCTAGGATGCCAAGTTTCTGAGGGTTCCAGAGTGTGAGAATCCCTCCTGCCACTTTGTCTGCTTTAACTTCTAGATATTCATATTTGATAAGCCATTTACTATCTATCTCTCTTATTTTTTCTATTGAACATTTTGTTTCCTGGATGAAAATCATATTTGGTTTTTCTTCTTTCATTCTATGGCTAAAATTTCTTTGCTTCCTTTTACTTCCTAGACCTCTAATATTCCATGTTGTGAGCTTCATTGGGAAAGATTTGTAAATGAGTAACTAGTTAGGTCTTTCATCTTACTTGAATCTATCATGAGTTTTCCATATTCTATCAGCAACTCATTTTGTTTTTTCCTACCTCTTTTCTTGCCTGGGTTCCTAGGAGCTAGTCCTGATGTTGGCTTCATTGTTTTCAGCCCTTCGTTGTCCTGACTATCATGGTTTCTTTTGAAACCCGAACCTTTTGCCTAGGTTCTCCATAGGAATAACTTTTGCACTCTATTAAAGTCCTCTTGAGGTAGTGAATCCATTTCTTTGGTAGTTCCTTGCTCCAGGAACTTTACTAGATCTAGATGCTCCCTATCAAGAATGTCCTGCAGTTCATGATCCTTTGTTCCCACCTTGCTCGGGGTCATCTCTTGGTCCCTATCGAGTTCCATAGTGTTAAGCAAATCCTCCTTTTGTTGGTTGTTTTTAGGCATATCCTCCATGCTCTCTTCCTTTTCCTTCTCTATAGGGCTTTCCTCCAGTATCTGGTTCTCTTTATCATGGTCCTCTTCTTCGTCTAATATCTTGAACCTATTCTGACTTAACTGCTTTACATCGTTGATTTTTTTTGGGTACTTTCTCCCTCCTCTATCTTTGCGCCCCACTTTGTTGTAGCTTTTAGTTTCTTTCCATGATGTTGCTTTAGTTCTGCTTTCCACTTTGTTTAGGGGGCAGTCTCTGAATAGATGCCCGTGTTGATGACATTTACGACATCTGAAAGGAATGTGCTCATAGTTTGTTGCTTGCACCCTTTCTTCATCAAAAACTTCTAGAATTATTTCATTCGGTAGAGCTCCAGAGAGGTCCTTCTCTACACATATACGGGCAAAGGAGGTATACTTTCCCCGCATTGTGGCCTCTGATATTTTTACAAAATGCCCTAGTTTATTTCCTATTGCCTTTAATGGTTTTGGCTGCCAATAATCTAGAGGTAGGGAATAGAGCGTTACCCAAACCGGGACCGAAGTGAATGTTTCACGCTCCGGGACAAAATTCATCACCCAAGGCCGCATATAGAGTCCTGCAGCAGCATAGAAGTACGACCCTCCTTCAAACACCTTGTCTTTATCCTCTATGTTTATAAAAACTACAGTGAAGAAACCCTTGGATCCAAGGTGCAGATCTATATCCCCCTTAGGTTTCTAGTGACTCTTTATCCAAACATGTAAAGCTTTCTCCATAGGCTATAACCCCATGAATTTACAGATGAATACATAAGTTGCCATGTGTTCCCTATGCGCTTGTAGCGCTGGATCACTTAACACCTCTCGGGGTGTGATGGTTGCCCTTGGCTTACATGGTCCAGTCTGATTTCTTGTGTCAGCATTCTGGTTTTCTTCTTCTACTTGCTTCTCCCTTCTGACTTCTTCCTGCGTATCTTCCTTCTCCTTTGAGCTTTTTTTTTTTTTCCCTCCTCCTGGAACCGTGGTTTCAGTCCCCAGTGGTTTCCTGAATCTATTAGAGATTGCCTGACTATAGGAGGGAATGGAACTCCCCCCCTCTTGCCTCTCCATGGTGCCCAACACTGAACTTCTACTGTAAACCCTAGCTCTGCGATTTTTCTACTAGCCCTCCTCAACACTTCTTACGTCATCATAAAGAGGTAATGTTGATTTGATGTTCATTTTTGATTTTTTGAAAGAAACCATCTGGTTGGGTTGTAATAGGTCTACCGAAAGAGGGTTGTAGAAATTCATCTACAACTCGTACACATAAGATTGGATGGAAAATCCTGAAAGAAACATGACTTGGAAAAGGTAGCGGTATAAAGGATAGCTAGATGATGACAAGAAGGTCATTGTTCGATGAAGAGAAGGATGACATGACTATTGGTTCAACACTATGTTTCGTTTAAGGGAAGTGATGCAGAAGATGGCCGATGCCCTACAAAGAGGTTTTGGAAGAAGAAGGCTTCATGATAAAGAAGTTTAAGTTCATCCATGACATGATGCAAAAAGGAGGAGCCCTACAAGCAACTGATAGTACCATGATCTCCAACGAAGAGCAGATAGCTGCTGTTGAAAGCAAGGCCCTAGTTAAGAGGGAGCTTGGGTATATTCCTGTTGTAGGAATGAGTAAATCCTCCCTAGTTAAGAGGGAGAGATAGACACATCATTCTTGTCTTCGTATTATGAAGAAAGAATGGAGGACTGGGTAAGCATCTGAGATTGATATTGATACTCTTTGAGGATGAGGTAGGGCATCCAATAGGTAAGAGTAGTCAAAGAGGAAAATCCTTGAGGATGTGGTAATCCAAGGCAGGAATGGTCCTAGACGTAGATACCTTGTGAACATCCGGATGGGGTATGTGCCTTGAGAGACAATGATGAAGTTGTTTACAAATCATTTGTCTCCCCAACATTGTGCTCTAATCTAGTGGAGAGATAGAGTTGTTAGTTGAGGCCTTGCTATATGACAATGTTGGTTGATATGATGAGATGCATTGATATGAGCTGAGAAGATAGCTTATGAGATGGCTTACCAATCCGACTCTTCTTATGAGAATTCTTCAGTATTAGAATGTCCATGTACCTTGTATGGATTATGAATACCTTCCCAGTTAAGAGGGAGTGTTGAAATATGTAACTAGGTTCGGTCTTCATAATGTCTTATGTAATCATGGTTTTATGTATTTGATGTAAAAATATTTTTTTTTTTATTATTCATCGGTTTCATGCTCAAGGTCATTTTATTTATAGGTCAAGCACCCGTTGTGTGCTTCTAGGGCTTTGTCATAGAGTCAAATAAGTCAAAGATTCATTTTAATTTGTAAAAGATCATGTTGGGCATTGTGTAAGTCAATTTGTGTCATAAAGACAATCCAAGATCAAGTTGGACTAGCCATCAACAAGTCGGCCTATAATTGAGGACAAGTCAGTCTCATGATGACAATTTGGCTCCAAGGAAAGGCTATCTATACATGTATTTGACCTCATTGGGACACCATCCAAGAAGCTCCAGTCACATCAAGGAGCCGAAGGGATCAAGTCTGCAAGCCGAATTTCTAAGGAAGAAGCAACAATCCAAGCGAAGGAGAGAGAAGGATAATTTCACCATCATTTCCCACGTGCGAGTTAGGGTTTTTGCAGTAGAGCCCAAAAATTGCAGACCTGAAGCAGTGACCGAAAATCTGAAGTAGAGGCCGAAATTTGAAGTGTGAAGCTAGTTTGTCTTGGGTTGATTTGTGGAAGAGAAGGCTTATTAAAGAAGAAGTTGACTTGGTCTTGGAGGGGTCTTTGTCAAGGGTCTTAAGTCTTGAAATTTTTCATTTGAAGATTCTATAAGAAGAGAATAATTCTTGTGGGTTTTCATCTCAAGAGGAAAGGTTTTGGCCCTGGCTAGCAACCTATATTTTGTGACCTCTTGTTCTTTTGATCTTCATAGTTTGGTAGTTGTTCAATGATAAGAACACCATAATAATCAAGTAAAGAAGAAGCTATTTACGAAATACATCAGGTTAAGTAAAAGAACGTCACAAGCAATTATCAAAGTAAGAGAAGTCAGTTTAATGTAGCTTCCCTTGATTTCTCAACAAACCGAACCTAGTTACAACTTGAATGGACCTAACTATGCAATGGTTTGGCTGAACCTTCTATGAAGAGCATGACTACTCTCTACTTCGATATGTTTGTCACCATGACCACTAACTGCTGGAATTATGAAATGTAAGGCTTAGATGTCCTGATCTGGTTGAGCTGTGCTAGCTCTTTGAAGTGCATAACAAGATCATTGCGGTCGAAATAATCTATCAATCTTTGAGTGAAGTCCTCGTAATAGGTGATGCTGGAATGCCCCAAAGTGACCAATCCATGGTACCACCATTCATGCGCTTCCCCTTCCAAACAGAACATGGCAAATTTGTAGCATTTGCTTCTAGCATTGGATAGAGTTGGAATTGGATGCACAATTTCCCAACATTGCGTATTAGATCATGATTCTACTGTGCTTTGGGCCTGTTTCTTTACTTATTGCTACTGAACTCATGAAAAATTATTGCTGTCCAAACATCTTCCCCTTGTGTCATATATTCCTAAAAGTATTCTGTAAAGTTTTGATTCTGTTCTATTGCTCCTTGGATTAGTGCCCACTGACCATTTAGAAACTAGGGTTGTAGAGGACTATAGTTCCCTCTACTAGTTGCCCTTGTGTTAGCTTGTGCAAAGATATTGAAAGAGCTAGGATTATAACTAGTGCACCCCTCTGCAAAATTTATGTTACCACCATTACATCCATTAGCAACAATGTTACTTGTGATGTTTAGATTTCCCATGACTTGTGAGGAAGAGGGTTACTTGTCCTTGGGCCATCTATTACTGCCTTTTTTCCAACAATTGGGCTAGTTGTTGATGCCCCCTTGATAGCTCATTCAAGTTGCCAAAAGGGTTCTCTTGTTCTTCCCTATCTTCCACGGTTGAGTTGTGGGTAACTCTCTTCCTCTTGATTGTAACATTTTCTCTATCTTTTGGAAACATATAGAACTCTTGTGCTCACAAGTTGGTAGGATGCATAGTTTTGATAACTCTGTAATATCCCTTAGGGGAATTTGCACTTAGTTTTAAAGAACATATGACAAATTTTGTTCTAGTATCACAATATGTTTTTCAATTCAACAGAGATGATATTGAAAATACAACAATGTAATCAAGTAAATGACTTTCAACATTTGACATCAAGTTACAATTTCCACTCCTAGGGCTGTGGCACTAGTAGGGTTTGCTGTACAACCTCAATAATTGGGTAACAATGTCAACGCCAATTACACTATCATCAAACATTGATCAAATTATAATTATGCTGTTACTGCTCACTTTGCATCTGAAATTTTGCTGCCTTGTTGTCTTGTTGTCACCAGGTAGCCCTAATGGACCTTGTTGATGTCTTGGAGAGGACGTTTGCTTGCTCAAACACCTTTTTCTTAGTTCCAACTTCACTTTGCTGCCACAAGCAGTACTTGGATATGGCCTATAGATGAGCTGCTGCCCTGAACAATACTCAGATAGTGTCCGCAATCACAGGATTCTCTTTCCTCTCAAACTAACTCAAGATGTCCACTTTGTTATAGCCTCTTAGGCCTTCACTCTCTCAGATAAGGCTCCAAGTAATCTGCGTTGTCTTGGATAACCTCGTTTTGCCACTTAAATCAATCCAACAAGGTCGTTGCCTTAGAGAATGCCTTAGGGGTACTTTGTTTCCCATAGTTTCCCTTCTAGATCAAATCGTTGCCATAGAGGAACTTCCTATGGTAGACCGCATGGATCAATAATGCTTAAGGGCTATCTAGAAACTTGATTCCCTTATAACATGCTAATGTTGCTACAAAATGGACTTCCTGTTGCCAAGATAAGGGCTTCATTGCCTTAATCAACCCTTGATGCCAAAGTATTTTTCCATTGTTGCCTTGTAATGGCCCTAATAGGGTTACGTTGCAACAAAGAAACTGCGTATAGCCTAGAATAAGGTTGTCGTTGCTATAAAACTGTCATAGATAGACCTTGTTGCCATCGAATTGCTCCTTAGATCAAACATGCCACAAAACCCTTCCTTGCTTGCCAAAATCAAATGAGAGATGCCTCAAAAAACTATGCCAAATAGAATAGAGAAAAGGATTGGCTAGGGTAGAATCTTTCACCACCGAAACCAATTAAAAATAAAGGGGTCTTAAAACCCCCAAGAGCGTTAGCTCACAAAACAAAAATATCCACCAACCATGATGAGAAAAACGATTCTCGTTTTTGTTATTTATAGATTAGCTTGGGGAACTCTTCTCCTAATTTTAATTTGAGGGGCTAACAAATTTCCCTCCACTTTGCCACAAATTTGGCTTCTTTCATAATTTTTCCTCCATTTACCCCAATTTACCCAATCTTAATCCAAAAACATTGAATAATGGTACCTTCCTTTATAATTGACTATAACCTACAGGGTTGGATAGGCTACTTCATCCTTTCTTGGGTAATTTAATTAGAAGAGGACATTATAGCTTGCTCATGTGCAAATGAACCTATATAAATCATTGGTGAGGAGTGCCTCAACTCTGCAAACCCAAGATTTTGCTCTAGCCCCAATTATTCGACTCTCTTGACTCTCTCTTCCAATTCTTTGTTTTGGTCTTCTTGTTATTCCGGTTTCTCCCAATTGATTTCTTCCCCTACCTCCAACATAATTAACTTGCTCTTATGCTTTGTACAATTTGGCCTTCATCTTGATCATTTGCTTTTTGGTTTCTTTCAACTCCTTTTAATAACTGTGTTCCCATTCCCTTAACCAAATCTCCATTCTCCTTGTTCCCTATGCAATGACCTCTTGACCTTGCCAGAAAGGAATTAATAGCAATGATTAAACTCCCAAATGTGGTGCCGACTATTTGGCATATTGCTAGTATCAAATAACATATTCTTGAAATTTGCACCAAGGTCATTTATCCTTACAAAGCAAGACAAACAAGAAAACCTATCCCTTGATTTGAAAGGACGATTGTTCAAGCTTGAAAATGACTTTCAAGACATCCTAAGAGAGGGCATTCGCAGGTCATCTTCGAGAGCCATGAAGAGAAAATGGTAATGGGCCTTTTGATAATAAACTCCACACGAAAGGAAGATGGTTCAGTTGAGAAGGTTTCCTAAGTATTTGCAAATAGATGTGCTCAAAGATAACTAGTAGAGCAATTGACTTTGGAGACTAAGGTCAAATTACTAGAATCAACTTGGTCCTGCATTTCTTGAACCCAAGACTAATGTGACTTCATCTAAAAGTAGAAGCCTCCAAAGATATAAGTCATGCTAAAAATATCAACACCCTCATTAAAAAATAGCAATGACTATAAAAATTAATGTTCTCATCCATAAATAGCGATATCCAAAAATAAACTTGTCTAAAATAGAAAAACACTTCTAAAATTAGAAAGTGCTCTCCATTTACTTGTTCAAATTTTCCACTATTTCTAACATTCAAGATGCATCTAGAAGTTCTTGTACTATGCATTGGGAAGTATATTAATATGCAAGACAATTATGGGCACCATGGAGGAGGTAATACACGAGTCTGTGGTTTATAATATCAGTGTGGAAGAAGTCTTCAAAAAATCCCGATTTAATCCTAAAAACGCGATTTTTTGAACTAAACGATTTAATCCCCCGACTTTTTGGCGACTTTTTCACAAAGGAAAAAATCGCGATTTTTTCCTTATACTCCCCATTTAATCGGGAGTCGAACCAAAAAGTCTGCCTCCCTTCCCAGGCCGCAGATAAAGAGGCCGCAAAGGTGAAAAAACGGTGAATTGAAGCTTCCATCCATGCATTTTCAAGTTATTGCATTGTATTGTTTGTCATACTTCTTGCGAGCATAGTAGTCTCATTTGTAATCTGTTAGTTTTGAGGTTAAGATATGTTTTTGTTTTCCAAGGAAAAACGAATCTTTATACTTCATATTTTAGTTAGAAAGCAAAGTATACATTGGCTAAGCCTCCAGGCTTTCAGTGATCCAGACTCTAACAACCACTGCCCCTTCAAAAGATTACAAAAGTACCAAAAGGACATGCATACAACAACCTTCCGTAGAAAAAACCCCACACCATCAAAAACATTGTTACAGTCGTTGAATGCTTCCAGAAGAAACAACAAAGAGGTCATGAAGATCAAATAACAACAACCTGTCCAAAAAAAACAAAACCAGTGCCTCAAAAAAGAACCCATTTTTCAGATAGGAACAAAGTACTTGTGAAATCTTGTGACAGCAAAGATCCTTCCTGCAATGAGAGCACGTTTTGAAAGAGAATCTTCTTTAGTGGTGAAATCCTTGTAAATTTGGGGAAAGGTTATGTATTAGAAGTGGATTTTACCTCCAAGAGTTTTTGAATAATAGATGCCAAGGCTAGGTTAGTAATCTGACATCTATTGTTAATTTTCATTGGACCTACCACCTGACACCTTATTACCCAAGCAGATTACAATCTACTAAATAAATGCATGACTTATTTCTTAATACAATTAGCGGAAACAAAAATTAAAAGGGGAAGAGGATCTCAGTGACTGATTATTTGATGACTTTTAGATGACTCATGATATACATTTATTATATTTTTTGTTGATATTTTGACTCTTGAGAGTTGAGACTCAGACAACACTCAAAATTCAGGAGTTGATTCACTATTTTAATATGTGATGTAGCACTAAACTTCATATACATATTATATATTAGCTTACTTTACATGTTTATGTGGAAATGCATTTATTTGATGTTGCGGATACTCTAGATGTTAAAAGAAATTAAAAAAAAATGAATAATTTTGTGTTTTCTTAATTTTGCCGAGTTATTGCCGACTTTTTCAAAAAACTCCCGACTTTGACGAGTTTTTCAACTTTTGGACCCTTGCCGAATTAATCCCGACTTCGACTTTTTCCACACTTTATATGCTTTATACAATTGAGATTGGTTGATGCTAGTCTACACCTTCTTCTATTTTTGATTATGTTTCCAAACATTTGAAGGATTATCTTGACAATTAAACGAAGAATGGTTGTAGGTTTGATGCTTATGTAAGTGTGCTTAGTTCTCTTCACATTGGGTGGAGAAGCAATTGTACTAGTGGGGTGTTCTTGTTTGTCAAAAACCTCGACTTGTGGCAAGTTCTTGGAGGAGGAAAAACTTGCAAGCTACTTAACATCCTTTTTGACCTCTGCTAATTCTTCTTGAGTTCAACATTAATTTTCTTGTAGTCATAGTTGGTACATTCCAATTTCCAACTCCACTTCCATTTCTTTTGTTGTATCTACTACTTTTTAATATGAATTGGATTGGTGCTTCTAAAATATAGATTGGACGTTGGGAAGAAAGCCATACACAAATTGATCAATTATCTATGGCTTGTCGAGGCGGTAGTTGTGCAGGATTGAAGTTCTTTTCTATGGGAGTTATATTTGCATAATATATTACTCTTATTCTATTTACAATTTTGGTACTATTGGAAGGTAGTACATAATGCGTTTAGATAGTGGTATTCTTGCAAAACTTGTATGACACTTGCGATCAAGTCTAAAAATTATGTTGATGGCTAGCTAAGTGTTGCCATTTCAAGGCATATCCATAGAGGGACCTCCTTACATTATGCCCATTTAGGCATAGGGTGCTTCTGTTGGCTAACTTTTGAGATATTTTCCATAGTAACATGTGTTGATTGCCATTGGTGATACCATTGGAAGTAAAGAATTTGAAAGAATGCGGTCAAGTGTGGGCATACGATGATGATACTCTTCATCATTGTTGTGGACAGAAGAGTACTCTAAAGGCAATGCCAACTAGTAAGCAAATGCTTTTGGTCATCTTAGGCATTTGAGACTTGAAGGTAGTTCAACCATTTATTTATGTTTTCCTTTTGAGAGAGTTCACTATGCATTGGAAGGCTGGGTCACAAGGGATGCCAAAGGGTTCCTTGCATGCTTTTGAGTTGTGGTGTTGATTGTTGTGGAGCCAGCTACAGTGTAGCAAAGTTGGATAACTGGAACCTGACCTGAAGAGAGAAATAGTCTTGGGTGTTGTTACGAAAAACAACAAACAAAACAAATGAAAAGGAGGTCGGAAGAGAAAACTAATATTGAATTTGAAAATAAACTCATTGGTGCAAATGTACTAGTGGTATGGGTGGTGGGCAGTTAGGGGTATAACAAGAGGACGAGTTTTGTAATATCCTTGAGGGATTAATTGATCCAAGGAACAAAGTAGCCTATCGATCCCAGTAGGCTATAGTCCCCGATAAAGGGGAAAACCCCAAAATGACCAATGTTTGGGTAACAAACGTCAATTTTTGGTGTTGCTAGGGCAAAAAAAGCCCAAAGTTGGGGTTTGGTGTGAACCTCACTCAATTAATTAAGGAGAAAAATCCCCTCAAGGAAATCTATAAATATAAGAGGGTTAGATTCATTTGGTAGCATCATTGGATTGGATTATTTGTCTTTGTTTTCTTTGAGGTTGAGGCTCTGAGGGTTTTAGGACCCCATTTCTCCTTGGACTAGTTTCAGCGGAGGGGGGGTTTTATACCCCATTTCTCGTTGGACTAGTTTTATTGGAGGTGATCCCACCCTACCTAGTCACTTCTCTTTTTATCTTTTTCTATATTGTTCTGGCAACGTGGAAAATTTATCTATATGAAGGATAGTAAATCATGTTGGGAAGACTGAGGCAAGATATATGTTTTTTCCTTCGAGGCTGTTTGGATCTGTTATGTGGCAGAAGATCAAACCACCATGAGGCAAAGGTAACGCGTTCTGAAGTAATCGACAGCCTGAGACCAAGGTAAATCTGTGGCAAACTAGCGAGAGTTTCTGAGCCTAGACAAGTGCTTTCTGAGCATAAACGAGGGTATCTTGAGCATTAATTCAAGTAGGTCAATGAAGAGATAGATCAAAGCCTATGATAGATCAATGTTGTCTGGAGCATTATAGTGTCATTGTGGCTAATTCAGAGGAGTTGCTGGGCAAATTTGGAAGTAAATTCAACATAGATTTGGGAACAAAATTTAATCTGACTAGTCATTGTTGTCTTGGAACAAATAGGATCCCAGCCTTTGCAAGCAGAGACTAATTTGTGGAGCAGATTGAGGATTGCTAAGATAAACTCCCATGCGAGTATCATAAGACAAAATTCATGTGAGTTTGCCCTGAAATAAAAACAGAATAGTCTGGCAAGTGAGTTCATTTCGAGCCCTAGATGGATCTGTTTGAGGCCACATCGTATTAAATCACTGAGGAGAAACAAGTTTTTGAGACTAAAATCAAGCAATATCGGATCTCATCCAATAGGTCGAGGTTCCCTGGAGCAAGCAACTGAATACCATTTCGAGGTGATGAGGCCCTATCTGAGGCATAAAGCAACCATTCGTTGAAGTACATCAAAATCTCCTGAGGCAACGATTAGGTATTTCTCTTGGGTAGTGTTTTTAATGTTGCATGATTATCCTCTATGGTAGCATTGGACAACTCTTGGAGCATATTAACCATAGGGCCTTTGCTGGGTGGTCTTTGAAGCAGTTTGTCCCTCCTTGGAAGTATTTTCGACATGGATTTAGTTACGTCATGAGGCCAACAAAACCTACGAACCCTTCTTGTAGTAGTTTTAGAGTAGTCATGTCGTGGATTCGGTGAGGCAAAGGGTGGTTTTGCTACAGGGATCTATTTTAGAAGTTAGATAGTTAGATCTATTCCTTTGATAGTAGAGTTTGCAAATTAATTCCAGTTCATGTACTAGGGTTTTAAGCTAGTATTGGATCAGATACGTATCATGTTAGAGTGTTTGTTGAATATTGGTAGTTGGATCATCAAACTTCTCATTGTGAATTTTGAGGCTACTGTCCACTATTGTTATTGAAATCAATTGTGAATTTTATGAGAAAAGCTTGCTGTTGCACGAATATATTAATTTCCGTTGGAAACCTTAGGCAAAAGAAGAAGTCCTAGATAAAAAATTTCCCTACTCTATTATTTTGGTATCAGAGCACAAGTATCTTGCCAGCGTTTAAGTGCATGAACCTTGAATGCTTCGAGAAGATACATGCAACGTCATTATGAGAAGAAAGAGAAAAATCCATCAGCCAACTATGGGAGGTAGAACAGGGCAAGGGGAGTAGAATCCCAGTGACCTACTAAATGCAATACTCCAACAACAACAACAAATGACCAATTTGTTACTAGAAGGACAACAACAAATGGCTCAAGTTATTGTCCAGGCCATAAATAATCTTAGTAATAGAGGGTTGAATGTAGATAATAGGGTTGGTACTAAAGGAAGCAGTAGCCATAACGTTGGTTTCTCCAATGCTGTTCCTCAAACACACAACAGGACAACCAGTGGAAGGAGTCTCAAACCTTTCCTCAATTTTTAAATCATCAACAAATAATGACTCAAGAAGTAGCAAAGTCAAATAGACTCTTTCATGAATACTTTTGGGAGTATGCAACGCTAGAAGAAAACGCTCGAGCAATACTAACTTTCCAGGAATACAACAATATCCGATACTCGAATAGACCTAGGAAACAACGAAATTCAGATTTTATACTGCCTGTCCCCTCTTTTGATGGGTCATCAAAATACTCAACAAGGGCTTAGGTACAAAAGTTAGACACCAATTTCCAATTTAATTCCATGCACGAAACAAATGCTATTCAATTCACTACACTACGCCTAGAAGGGGAAGCACATGATTGGTGGTACCATTTACTGGTTACGTTGGGACATGCAAACATCACTTCTTATGTAGACTTTACGCAAAGATTGATAAATATATTTGATCGGAAGAACCCAAATATACACTTTAGAGAGTTGGCACAACTCAAACAGACTGGATCACACGAAGATTATATCACATAATTCGAATATAATGTAGTCATGGTCACAGACATAGCCGAAGAAAGACTAATTATGCTCTTCACAAAAGGATTAGCTGAACCCTTACAGGGCTGGGTTAAGGCATTCAATCCCGCAACACTACAAGATGCCATCAAGAAGACACGAGACATGGGAGGTTCAGTGCCAAAAGTGAAGACTTCACCGATGCCGCAAGTTACTCCAAAGGATAAGGGCAAGAAGATATCTCTAGACAACGAAACCAAGAAGGTTCGATTGGATGGAGAGACTTAAAACAAGCTTAGAAGAAAGAAGCTTTTTTCACTTGCAAAGAGTCGTGGGAACCAGGGCACCGATTTTTTGGCAGAGGGAAAGATTCAATACATTGAAGTATTGCATGATAGCGACAGTGAGAGTGATGCAACACAACCACTAAGCAAGGAACTTAGCATTTATGAAGAAGCAACACCTCAAAAAGAAGCAAGGAAGCCAGTTCCGAGAATTGAAGGAGGTAATATCGCCACTCTCTCAAGAGTTCCTAAATATCACACAATCAAAATCAAGGGTGCTATACAAGGGCAACGAGTCACAGCATTGATAGATGGTAGAGAAACATACAACTTTATTGATGCAACAATAGTGGTAAGGAGAGGCATCCTCGTCCAAGAATTTGAGGGTTTCAAAGTGAGGGATGTTGATGGGTATCATATGACATGCACCCAAGTAGTTTTACAATTAAGCATCACTCTTGGTAAGTATACGCTTATTGATGATTTTTATGTGATAGAATTGGTAGATACTAATATGGTGTTGGGATTTCAATGGTTGTACTTGCTAGGAAGAATTGTGATGAACTATCAAATGATGGAAATGGAATTTCGAGACTCAAAGGGCAGCAAGGTAGTTCTGAGAGGCATGACCAATGGTGGTCCTTGCATTGTCACAACCTAGCAAAAGGAGGTCATACCCAAATAAGGAGAAGTCACTTGCATTTCAACTTGTGGAACTACATGTAACAACCTACAATCTAATGAGGTTAGGCATGCAAAACATGACACATTCTTGTGAGATTGGAGAGCCCATCTCCTAGTAGAATACTCCAAGAATAAATTTGCTCGTGATATATTGGATGGGTTCATTCATGATGACAGATACAAGGTGGAAGATGAAATCATCTTCTATGAAGATGAGATATATTTTGTCCCCAAATCTATGCTCAAGGAGAAGCTTGTCAAAGCTACACATAACAAATTAGCTGAAGTCACAACAAAATTTCAAAACAAGGATTGCATAGACAATGAGAATTTAATTGCAGCAACAAGAAAGGAAAGGAACCGAAGTGAACAAAGTTCCTTCTACAAATTAATTACTCCAGGAAACTTGGAATATAAAGATTTCCATGAAGATACATATTATATTAAATATATGAATAAGAATGCATGATTACAAGGAGAACAAGAGGCTTGCTTATATACCAAGCAAGTGTCTCTTCATGAAGAGTCATGTCTCATTTAGACATACCTCTTCAACCTAATTACTAGTTTAACTAATCATTATTTATGATTATTATCGTTTACATTATTTTACATTATTTATATATATTATATTCGTAACATTGCCTCCTTCCTCAAAAAGCTTTGTCCTCAAAGCTTGTTGATGAAAAAGGCTTGATCTCTTTTTCGGCTTCGAATGTCTTTCTCTCTCGGAATAGTCATCCTTGTCAATGCAAGTTGATATGATCTTCTAAGTGACAAACAAAATTGTCACACTGAGAAGGGATCAGACCATCCTAGTTTAATCTTTTGTGTAGTACTGTGATCACTGGAATTTTGTAACGACTTGTTAGCATAAGACTGGATTGATATTACGTCATTATTTTCTGAAGCATCAATTTGTTGTTTTTGGTCTGAATGGTTCCAATACGTAGCTTGGTTGAGTTGTCTAATCTCGTGATTCATATGCTGATAGGGAACTCTTTTGGTTTGACTTTCCCTTATTGGGCATGTGGCAGTTTTTATATTTTGTTCTGGCGAAGATGTTGTTGAGTTGGTTATGGAACATTCACTTGGTATGTTCATTGTTTGAACTGCAAAATCTAAGCATGTCGTTTCTTCAATTGACTTGTTTTCTTAAGTAGTCATATTCACTGGATCGATATTTGTTTCCTTATTTTTAACTTAAACTGTTGCGATTGTAGATTTCGATACTTCTTCTTGAGTGAATTGTTCTAACTTATCTTTTAATGCTTTCTTATCATCCTTAAGTTTCTTAATTTGAGTGAGTAGACTTTGATTATGGTTTTTTAGTCGTAAAAGTTCTTTGATTTTTGATTTATCAACCTTATTTTCAATGTTTTGAATTTTAAGATTTTCATCTTTTAGATCTCTGATTTGTTCTAATAAATTTTTATTATGGTTCTTTAAACGCAAGGTTTCCTCTTCTTGTTTTGATAAGTGCTTGTTGAGTTCTTTCTTTGTGACCTTAGTCTTCTTCACTTGCGCTAGTAATTTTTCGACGTGGTCCTTGAGACCAGAAATTTCTTCGTCCTTTCCCATTATTTCTTTTTAATGCATATCCACAAGATCTTTATGTTCGTGTTCTAATGCTTTCTTGTTTTGCTGGATTTTGACTATTTTGCTATTCTCTTGATCTTCTTGCACTTTCTCGGTACACTGGATTACATCATTCTATGGGAGTGATGATGGATGTAGAGAATGGAATAGGGATTGCCTTCTCTTTTTCTCCTCAACATATTGTCACTTAAAGTATTGTGATTACTTGTTCTACATCTCTTTGGAATTGTTTTTGTTTATTACTTAGAGATTCGATATTTTTTTCACTTCTCTTATCTCCCTTTTATGTATATATATATATATTTTTCAAGTATTCTTCTCTTATTATTATTATATTTATTTTTTTTAATAAATTTTTTCTCAATATATAATCTATATATATATATTTTTAAATTATTGTTATTCCTTTATTATATTGAATTAATTTAATTAATTAATTAATTATATTTTTTAATTAATATAATAAATGTTATATATATAACTATATATAATATATAATATAGTTCTATATATTTATTAACTATATTGTTTTAACCAATCGAATTTTTCAAACAAATTGAGTTAGTCAAACCTTACGACTCTTGGTGAAGTCGCGTTTCACCACTTGAAAAACAATGAGCACGTAGCGTTCGAAATCATGTTTTACAGCCGGTTGGGTGTTGACAGAAGTCGTGACAGGGGGACTGCTCGATGGCAGCTGCAATGGACGGTGGTGGTAGTAGAGCAAGGTGGAATTTGAACGGTGGGCTAATCTGACAGTGCTCACAATGGGAGCATGGAACAACGACTGTGTTGGAGGATGGCAACTGTGTTTAAGGCTAGCACAACTGCAGTTTTGTGACGACGTAACACACGTCAGAATGTGGTTGATGCGGGGAGAGTAGTGTGGAAGGGGTCAACAGAGCGGTGAGTAGACAGAGCGGGAACTGGGAGCAAGAGAGCAGATGCAGCGGGAATATGGGGGGAGCCAAGGGTGTTGGACGACAGCATGGAAGAAGGAATGGACCAGCAACGGAGTATGGGTTCAGTTCCTTCGATAGTTGACGTCGAGGCCAAAAAGGCCACTAAAGGTTGAGGATGGTCGGTGGTTTCAGACAGACGGTTCTGACGCCATTAATTTTTTTTTTTGTTTGAATTTTTATTATTTTTATTTTTTTCGAAATGTAGCGTGAGGGATCGGGGTGAGATGGCGGAGGGGTAGTCGATGGTGAGGTTAGTCGGCTAGAATGTATGGTGGAGCAAGGAAGTGGACTGTTAACGCAGAGCTTTTTTTTTGTTTTTAAATAAAAACCTTTAACTTTTTTATTTTTTTCTCAGAGCGATTTGCAAACAGTGTCAGGCGATGGTTGTAGTGAAGTTTTTTTCAGAGTGATTTGCAAATAGTGTCGGGCGATGGTTGTAGGCAATGGTGAAATGGAGAAACTCCAATTGTAGCGAAACGCTTGAACTGCGACAACAACAAGGTTGATGAAGAGTCAATGGCCAAGGGCCTGGATCGAAGAGCGTGGCTCTGTGCAGCGGTGAAGCAGCCAGAAGACCGACCCCGCTGATACCAAATGAAGCGAACAAAGTTCCTTCTACAAATTAATTACTCCAGGAAACTTGGAATATAAAGATTTCCATGAGGATACAAATATTATATTAAATATATGAATAAGAATGAATGATTACAATGAGAACAAGAGATTTGCTTATATACTAAGTGTCTCTTCATGAAGAATCATGTCTCATTTAGGCATGCCTCTTCAACCTAATTACTAGTTTAACTAATCATTATTTATGATTATTATCGTTTACATTATTTTACATTGTTTATATATATTATATTCGTAACAGGAACATAAGACAAACTGGCATGAATATTTCATATGCTGACTGGCCCCTTGTTGAACAAGTGGGGTCAAACATGACTGCGACATCTTCACCAGGCATGATTTTGAACCTAAGGAAGTCCATTATCTACGAAGCCTATCTTGGTGTGAAGCATAGTTTATATGTTAGCAGACTTGAGGGCACAATGCAGACTGTGGTGGGTTCACTATCAACAAGTCTCTCTCCTAGGTGTTACTCCAATAGTCTGTGTAATGAAGGGCACAAAGTAACCGCACCTGCAAATGGAACACTCTTTGATTTCAGATAGATCACTCCTTGATGCCATAAGGAACATATTTGATCTTCCCATATCTTGTACTGTCCAAATGCATGAGGTGGATTCTGGAAGACAATGGCTGCGATCTATATTCTGGATCATTGCTCCTTGTTTTTCTGCATATTGGAACACTTTGGGAGATCAGAAATCTCATGAAAATTCTGTTGGAAGGATTTTTTGGAAAATTGTGGAGCAAGGTGGAAGTCTAAATGAAAAATTAATGGGCCATTTGACTGCTACAGGACAGGGAGGAAAATGCAGGCTGGACATTACTGAAATCTCTGATGGAAAAGTTGATTGGATTGTATATTGGTAGCATCAATTTCGCAGATTGGAACTGGTGAGGTTTGTGCTTCATGGGAATGCAGAACTTGACGCATATAAGGATTACCACTTTCAAGTAACTAACAAAGATATGGGCGCAGGCAGTTGAATGCAACCACTAATGAACGAAATGACATCTCGCAGTGCTGGTATGTTTGAGTGGTAATTGTGAATTTTGAAGGCAATTTTTCATGTGCAAGGGTTGATGAGAAAAAGTTGCTGCAGCCCAATTTGTCATTGCTTGGGGACAAACAATATTGGGAATGGGGGACTGTAATGTCCTCGAGGGATTAATTGGCTAAGGGACAAAGTAGCCTATTGATCCCCATAAGATATAGTCCTCGTCACTATTATAACTTGAGAGAGGCATCTAGAAGCAACTAGAAGACACTTTAGTCACCCAATTAAAAAATAGAAAACAAAATAAAAAAAAGAAAAGAAAAAGTCAATCTGCGTGGTGAAACCCATACGGTACGGCCCAGAAACGCGTTTGGGCCATACTGGCCACGTTTCCTCCTCGAGAAACAGGCCAGTACGGCCGGAAACGAGTTTCGGGGCCGTACCGTATGGGTTTCCCCGTTTCCGTACGGAAACAGACCCTCTGCCCACGTTTCCTGCAACTTAGGTCCTCCATAAAGGGGAAAACTGCAAAACACCCAATCTTTGGGCATCGAAGGGCAAATTTTGGGCTAGTTGGGGCATAAATGATAAAAGCCCAAAGTTGGGGTTTTGTGTGAATCTCACTCAATTAATTAAGGAGAAAACTCCCCATCTATAAATACAAGAGGGTTAGATTCGTTTGGAGGCATCATTGGATTGGATTATTTTTCTCTGTTTTCTTTGAGCCTGAGGCTCTGAGGGTTTTAATACCCCATTTCTTCTTGGACTAGTTTCGGTGGAGGTGATCCCACCTTACCTAGTCACTTCTCTTTTTATCTTTTTTTTTCTATATTGTTCTGGCAACAGGGAAAATTTATCTTTTTGAAGGACAGTAAATTGTGTTGGGAAGGCTAAGGCAAGATATTCATTTTTTCTTCTGAGGCTATTCGGATCTGTTTGAGGCAGAAGATTGAACTACCCTAAGGCAAAGGTAAGGAGCTCTGAAGTAATCAACAACCTGAGACCAAGGTAAATTTGTGGCAGACCAACGAGAGTTTCTGAGCCTAGATGAGGGCTTTCTGAGCATAAACAAGGGTGTCCTGAGCATTAATTCAAGCAGATCGAACCCTTTCTGAAGCCAACAAAGAGACAAATCAAAGCCTGTGATAGATCAATGTTGTTTGGAGCATAACAATGGCACTGTGGCTAAATCGGAGAAGTTTCTGGGCAAATTCGGAAGTAACGTTAAGATAGATTTGGGAACAAGATTTAAACTGACCAGCCGCTGTCATCCTGGAACAACTCAGACCCCAGCCTTCGCAAATAGAGACTATTTCGTGGAGCAGATCGAAGACTCCTGAGGTAAATTCCCATGCGAGTTCATCATGATTCATAAGATAGAATTCATGCGATTCTGCCCTGAAATAGAAACATAATAGTCTAGAAAGTGAGTTCATTCTGAGCCCTAGGCGGATCTGTCTGAGGCCATATCTTATCAAATTGCTGAGGAGAGACAGATTTGAGACTAAAATCAAGCAGTAGCATATCTCATCCAATAGGCGAAGGCTCCTTGAAGCAAGCAACTGAATACCTTCTGAGGTGACGTGGGCCTATTTGAGGCATAAAGCAACCATTCGTTGAAGCAGGTCGAAATCTCCTGAGGCAGCCGTTGGGTGTTTCTCCTGGGCAGTGTTTCTGAAGTTGCTTGATTATCCTCTTGGGTAACGTTGCATAATTCTTGTAGCAGTCCGAAGTAGTTCTGGAGCCTATTAACCAAAGGACCTCCGCTGGGTGGTCTTTGAAGCGGTCTGTCCCTCCCTTGAAGTATTTCTGAAGCGGATTTAATTATGTCCTGAGGCAAACAGAACCTACGAACCCTTCTTGTAGTATTTCTGGGGTAGTCACGTCCTGAATTTGGTGAGGCAAAGGGTGGTTCTGCTATAGAGATCTGTTTTAGAAGTCAGATAGTTGGATCTATTCCTTAGATAGTAGAGTTTGTAAATTAATTCCAATTCATGTACTAGGGTTTCAAGTTAGTATTGGATCAGATACATATCATGTTAAAGTGTTGGTTGAATATTGGTAGTTGAATCATCAAACTTCTCAGTGTGAATTTTGAGGCTATTGTCTGCTATTGTTATTGAAATCAATTGTGAATTTGATGAGAAAAGCTTGTTGTTGTATGAATGTATTAATTTCTGTTGGAAACTCTAGGCAATATAGAAGCTCTAGACAAAAATTTTCCCTAGGATATTACAAGTTTGTATTGAATGCCCCCTAAATGATGTCATTCCATCCATACAGAAGCTGATTATAGCAGCTTTAAGCTTTTGAATAGTCTATCAACAATCCTTTAGCAACTATTTCATTCATACACAATACTAACTCGAAGCTATTCAATATGCTGGGACTTACCACTATGCGAATAACTGCATAGAAACACTATTCATCTTTTACTATATGCGTGCCACAGCTATTAACTAACTTTATAACCAATTTTTAAAAAGGGTTAGTATGAATCCTATGTTAGTTACATAATGGTCGAGCATTTCATGAACAATAGTGAACCCTATTCAAAGTTTGGAAACCAAAACCAATAACATCCCAAGATATAATTCACCTAGTAGATGTACCTTAACAAGAAGAAACCATTGTTTTGTAAGTCCACCTACAAATACTTGAAAAGTACCTGAAGTCAGCCTTGAATTCGAACCTAAGATATTGAACTGGAGGAAATCATGTCTAATATCAACCCATGACATTAGATGACCAAAAACAAGTCATTTGCTCAATTTGGGCTGTTTTATAAGATTCCTTCATCACTTCTATAAAAATCATGTAAGAAACAGAATCAGTTAAAAGAAGATGAATGCGTTGAAAACACTAAATTTGCTGCATTGTAAAATTAGAGAAGACTAAAGGATACTTCTGTATGCTTTCAGTTTGCCAGTTGGAGTAAAAAAACTCAGATCTAGGTTTATAGTGTAGTCTGCCTTCACCTGCTATGAGAAGACATGAAGGAAGCCTCCAACCCCAGGAAGGTGGCCCTAGATATACTCTGAAGTGTCAAAAAAATGAGGTTTTAATGGTTGAAGCTCTGCTCAACAAATGAGAAATCATGGTACAATTATGTCCAAATAGCCTTAGCGATAAGCCTCTGGTGACTGACATGTACAACAAAACAAGAATGTAGAGTATGTAACAAAGAAACGAAAACAACATGAAAGACGTGATCACAGCATAGGAAGGATATTTATCATACCAACCAACTTAGAAATGTGTCCAAAATGTCTCCTGAATGCCAGACAACTGATACCTAACATATCCAGCATCGCGAGTTCATTTCTAAATCAACAGTCATACTTGGACATTTAACAATATAAACAACACAAAGTCAACTTACCAAACATTCATGCACACAACATTGCATACTCCTCACAAACCTGTATTGGCCCATATGCGAGTTCATTTTTAAATCAACAGTCATACTTGGACATTTAACGATATAAACAACACAGTCAACTTACCAAACATGCATGAACACAACATTGCATACTCCTCACAAACCTGTATTGGCCCATATGCGAGTTCATTTCTAAATCAACAGTCATACTTGGACATTTAACAATATAAACAACACAAAGTCAACTTACCAAACATGCATGCACACAACATTGCATACTCCTCACAAACCTGTAATGGCCCATATCCTATATATTCATCATGTATAGAACATATGCATCAATCATTAGTAAATAACATAGGGTGAGGATAAAACAAGAATGGACCATAATAATGACAGTCATGCTGATCCAATGTTGCCGCCTCAGATCAATGAGAAGAGGATTGGGCTAGCAACCAAGAAGATCATTGGCAAGTACATGCAGTATAACTTGTCTTGCTGGGCATCCACTGTGGCATCCTGCTCAAACAATCATTGATTGAAAATGTGAAAGGGAGGCTGTCATAGATATTTGATGTCTCCTATTGATACCACCATCTTTGTTAACAATCAGAATCAATTTGCAAGGTCTCTATGATCATTTTTCCAGTAATTGATAATCCTCCCAGCACTTTGAAACCATTCCCTAGTTGCCTTCTGATTAATTACCTTGCAATCATTTTGTCATCATCTTGAGATTGTTCTGCCAACATACAATATCCATTCCCCTAGCACATTGAGATCATTCCTCTTGAACAATCATTCCACCAACTTGCAAAAGACCATTCTGCTGGTACCATTAACTAGAGTTATCCCACATTACTCCAAGATTGTTTGGATAGTTTGTTGAGATGAATCTGTGAGCAGTTTGAGATCATTCTGCCTGTAGGACCAGTGCTACCATCTAGACATGCATAACGATCATGATCTTGAGCAGCTTGTTGATTTTATCTTTTTGACTCACCAACTGAAATTCCTTATCTCAACTGTCATTAAAATCAACCTGCATATCGAATAATCATTGAGCAAACAATTTTCTACCCACTACACTCCTGCTCCCCTTTAAAAAGAATTAATCAGTCATGTCATCTCAAAGTCATCAATACACCGAGGTCCGAGAGTGATTGAAGGAAACATGACTATGAGAAAATGACAGGGAAGAACTACACTTGACCTGGAGCATACTTGACACCTCTAACTGCTGAGTTTCCTCTCCATGGGCTGCAGACTTAGAGTCCTCCACTCCACGCCCATATATATTTTAAAATTTTGCAGTGTATTAAATCTAAAGCCAAATTTTATGGCAGAATTTTTTTATGCCGAATTTTTATCGAACTTCAAGGTTGTTGAAACTCAAATTCAAAACATGTGACTTAGTTTGGTTGGAAGGGGGGAATCGGAGGAATCCTTAACTGTTGGTAACGCTGAGTTGGTGTGTTGGGGTGGGGGGGTCCATAGCTGTTGGTAAGGCTGAGTTGGTGTGTCTTTTCTGTTGTGTGGGGAGGGCGGGGGAGTGGGGGGTAGTTGTGTTTTGGTGGGGTCTCATAGCTGTTGGTTATGGCTCAGCTGGGTGTGTTTGCGTTAGGGATGTTGGGGTCCATTAGCTGTTGGTTAGCTCGTTGGTGTGTTGGTGGGGGTGGGCGTCCATAGCTGTTGGTTAGGCTCCAGTTGGTAAACGAAAATTGTGTTGGGGGGTGGGGGTCCATAGCTGTTGGTAAGTCTCAGTGATTTCTATGTTCTGTCCTTTACCAGTCTACCCTAATTTCATATTGTTTCTTGGAGTTGGTTTAAGTAGCTTTTAAACTTGATTGTTCAATATGTTATAGTTATTGGTTTGTTTTCTTTAATGATAGTTGTATCAGTAAAATTTGACATTGATCACCTCATCAAGGCTGTTGGAAGGTTTAAAACCTAAAAGTTGCTCACGCCATCAGAAGATTTTCAACAAGTTAAGCAGAATGGTCTCAATAGAAATTGTTTGGAAGAGAACAATACCTATGGAAGACTGAGTGCTAGAAGGATAATTTTTGGCTTGTAGCTTGTTATCAGTGCTGCTATACAGTCACAGGATAACTGAAACTACAAGATCACCCCCAGAGATGCATATGACGATGTTAATATTAGTTTGCTTCAATTAACCCATCAAAAGAAAGATCCAGCAAACAATAACAATTACAGGTACTTAGGGAATGCTTAATAGAGTTAGCATAAATTCTTGCTCACGCTGCTTAGGAGTAGAACCTTTTGTAGAAGGAACAATTGCAGGCATGCACCTGAGTCATGCTTGGGCCTTTTGTTAGATTGTTTTCGTAGAAGTGATTGTCCTAGCTGCTTCTGCTTGTTTGGTTAGATATGGACTTAATAATAACCTTTCCCTGGGGCCTTGGCTAGCTTTTATAATTGATCTTTGCTCGTTAAGATTTGTATGATATTATTAAGTAATTGAGTGATATGCAGTTGCATTCTTTTTGAAATATAGCATGTGTATATCAAAATATAGCATGTGTATTTCTTGATATACACTTTAGTCCTTTTTGATTAGCACAGATGGCATGAATACATATGCACATGGCAGGTGATAGTTTATTCCGGCACAATAATTTGCATGGAATCTTTGAGTATGTTTGATGTTCAAGGAGGCTGTTTATATCTTTCACTTATATTGCTAGGTGATAACAAAGTTTTGTTCAGAGCGGATTGCAAAGTATGCTTTTGAGTATGCTTATCTCAACAATCGGAGGACGGTGACAGCAGTGCACAAGGCAAATATAATGAAGCTTGCTGATGGACTTTTCTTGGAGTCTTGCCGTGAGGTTGCAAAGAACTACCCTGGCATAAAGTATAATGAGATCATTGTTGATAACTGCTGTATGCAACTTGTTTCAAAGCCTGAACAATTTGATGTTATGGTATGTTCCTATACTCTGATGTAGAATAATGTAGCAACCCCATTTTTATCCTTCAACCTTCATAGAAATATTTCAATGTAAAACACTTCTAACAATTCGTTTATTTCTGAAATATTAAAAAACCTGTGAACCTTGCTCTAGGTGCTTGCTTGAGATATGCATTTTATTAAAAAATCATCCAACCAGAAAATTGGATTTAACATCCATCTTGTGCAGTTTCCATATGAAATGAGCAGTCATTGTTATGAAAAGTCTGATAATCTGTATTTGATGATAGGTGCAAACATTTCTTTTTAATAATTTGTGTTTTTTTGTTCATTACTTTCACCAATAAGCTGAGCTTTATATTTATGTACATCTCTATTTTTTCATGTACCCCTAATTCAACAAGAGATGTGGTCCTCTTTGTCTGCTTGAGAGACAATGCCTTCAACTTTATTTCTACGTGATATCGTCAAAGATTGACCTCTTGGACATGATCATTAGAGTCACTATCCATTATGGCTTCAAGGCTTGGGGAGCTAGTTTACAGGGAGCTAATTGGGTTAGGATTGAGAGAGTTTGGATCCCCCTCGTGACAATATATTGTCTATTGCATATAAACAATTCCTCACAACATCATTTAGGTTGAATTTGGCACACATTATTTGCCCTTAGAGACTATTTTCAGATTGGTCTCGATGCCCCATACGTTATTATCTCTATGAAATTCAGCTTTAGGATGAGAGCATTACCCCTTCCTAGTACTTTGGTCTTCAAAGGAGATTGCATCTCTGCTTCTATAGGTCTAATCCTTGGACAATGATGATGTTGGCTCTCTCAGCCCTGAGAGCTCTTTACTTTTCTAGTTTGTTTTCATTTTGCACTGATGCTACCTCCCTTTTAGGTATTCTCTTGATGCACCTAGTCAACTCTTGCGCTCCAAACAAGGGTCAAACAAGGTGGTGAGAGAACATTTACAACCAATACATATAGGCCACCTTGATTTCCCCTCCCAAGGACCTCATTTCTTAGATAACTTTCTTTCTTGAGCACTTCATGTAGTTTAGGGATGCCATATTAATGAGACTTGAGTCTACTCAAAAGTCTTGGATCTATGGCCTTATGATTCCTTTAAGATAGTTTAAATTTCGTTTGCATTGACCTTGGGTCGAGACGGACACCACATTCAAGGTTGAAGAAGATTTATTTTGTTTGTCACATATAAGTCATCAAGTCAAAGGACTAAATTATCTTCCAATGCGCGATATGATATGAGACCAAGGAGAGTTTTTGTTTCCTATACAAAGAGTTAGGTGAATCTCTTGCTTGTTCAAGTTCTTGGACGGGCTATGTTTAGCTCTATTTTTGAGGAGGTACTAGAATTAAGGAGATAGATTCTAGAGGGTCCATCTAGGACATGCCTTATTTAATTAATCTCTTCTTTGCCCCCCTTAATTTTGACAAGAAATGATTGTAAGTGATGTG
The DNA here is from genome assembly GCA_000404065.3 of Pinus taeda. Taxonomy (NCBI): domain Eukaryota; kingdom Viridiplantae; phylum Streptophyta; class Pinopsida; order Pinales; family Pinaceae; genus Pinus; species Pinus taeda. Next base: position 18,927 of record APFE031610099.1, on the reverse strand, counting down.
TAGAGTTCCATGTGACATTAGCTTCTAGATTGTTGAGGTCTCATATCTTCTCTAGAGTTGCAACTAGCATTTGGTTCCCACAAGGTTTTTGATGAGGCTTTTTTGATGCCACAATTGTGAGTTTAGATCTCGTTAAGCCAACATACATCCCAATGCTATGACGTATTTGTCAATTTCCTAGTCCCATCTACTGGCTAATTATTCTGTTATGAATAAATATATAGGAAATAACGTAAATGATAATAATTAATAATGATTAGTTAATTAGTAATTAGGTTGAAGAGTCATGTCTAATGAGGCACGACTCTCCATGAAGAGGCCCCTGCATAGTATATAAGCAGACCTCTCGCTCTCATTTGTATCATTTTTATTCATACATTTAATATATAATATTTGTATCCTCATGGATATCTTTATATTCCAAATCTTTTGGAGTAATTAATCTGAAGAAGGAACTTTGTTCGCTTCATTTGGTATCAGAGCAGTTCGATCCTCTGGCCGCTCCATTGCTGCACAGAGTCATGTTCTCTGATCCAGGTCTTTGGCCATCGAAATTCATCAACTTCGTTGTCGTTGAAGTGTTTTGCCACAAGCTTTTGGAGTTTCTCCATTTGTGCCAATTGGCCTTTGGCCATTAAAAAATAAAATTAAATAAATAAATAAATAAAAAAGAAATAAAAAAAAGTTATATAAAAGAACCTAATAAAAAAAACAAAAAAATCAAAATATATATATATACAATATATATATAACAAAAAAAAAGAGGGACTTTACCTGCGTTTTTTGTTACCTTACCGTTGTCACAGTGCACGTCCACGTTAGAAAGAAGGTTGTCGATTGATAGTCCCATATATGTCGCCTGAAACAACACGTCACGCCAACCGCTCCAAACAATGAACCACTTCTGCTGCTACGGATAACCCCGCCATCACTGTTCCACCTGCCCCCACCACCGTCGCCTCTTGCTTCAGTCATGATCCATATCCCAACAACCACCCAACCATCATCGGTCGTCATCTTGTTTGTTGGGATGCTACCAGACCATAGTCAACTAGACACTCTAAGCTGCCATTGCCATGGGGCCTGTTAAATCTGTGACCATCACAAATCGATGCCACTGCCTTTGCATACACACAACCGCCACCTCTACGACACTGTGTCCTTGCCGCCGTAGTCTCGACACCATCGCTGCATGTCCACGTTGCTATAGTTTCGTCACCATTACTCGGCTACAATCATCATTCACCAATAGCTGTTGGTCATATGCAATCGTACGTTCAATTATGTACATGACATTAAATTGCCTCAGGTCATAACGCAAAGGGAAAAATTCTATATAATAAGTCGTGACCATTGAAATAACACTGTTAAAGGAGACGAGATTTAAGAGGTGTTTTCTAGGTGCTTTTAAAATTAAAAGTAAATTTAAAATAAGGATATCTAATATTGGAGGAAGGTGGATTATTGTAAGATTTAAGGATTAGCTTATCTTATATATATATATATATATACAAAAAAGGGTTTTAAAGTAAAAAAAAGAATATTTAAAAAGTTAAAAAAGGGGGTAAAATAAAAATAAAGGGTATTTAATTTTTTTTTTTACGAAAGCTTCCATACAAAGTTAAAAGAAGTGAAGAAAAAGGAAAAAATATGGAATCTCTAAGTGATGCACAAAAACAATAAATTGCAAGAGATATAGGACAATTAATGGCAATATATAAGTGACAACAAGCTGATTTTAATAAAGAATTGAAGAAAACAGAATCCACATTGCAAGTTGAAAGCCTCATCACTCCTACAAAACGATGTAATTGAGTGTACCAAGAAATTGCAGCTAGAAGATCAAGAGAAAGGAAAAATAGCCAAACTTTAGCAAAACAAGAAAGCGTTACAACATGAACATAAAAATCTTGTGGATATGCTTTACAAGGAAGTAATGGAAAAGGATGAAGAAATCTCTTGCCTCAAGGACCACATTGAAAAATTACTTGCACAAGTGAAGAAGACTAAGGTCACAAAGAAAAAACTCAAGAAGCACTTATCAAAACAAGAAGAGGAAACTTTATGTTTAAAGAACCTTAATAAAGATTTATTACAACAAATCAGAGATCTAAAAGATGAAAAACTTAAAAGTCAAAACATTGAAAATAAGGTTGATGAATCAGAATTCAAAGAAATTTTATTTTTGAGAAACCATAATCAAAGTTTACTCACTCAAATTAAGAAACTTAAGGATGATAAGAAAGCATTAAAAGCACAGTTAGAACAATTTACTCGAGAAGAAGTATCGAAATCTCCAGTTGTAGCTGTCCAAGTTGAAGATAAAGGAACGAATATTGATCCAATGAATATGACAACTCAAGAAGACAAGTCATTTGAAGAAATGACACACTTAGATGTTGCAGTTCAGATGATAAACATCTCAAGTGAAGGTTTTGTAACCAACTCAACATCGTTACCTAAAGTAAATCAAAAACTTTCCACACACTTAATAAGGGGAAGTCAAACCAAAAAAGTTCCCTATTGACATCTGAATCATGAGAGTAGACAACTCAAACAAGCTACTTATCGAGACTATTCAGAACAAAAACAACCAATTGATGTTCCAGAGAATAGTGATGTAACCTCAATCCAGTCCTATGATGACAAGTCGTTACAAAATTCTAGTGATTAGAATATTCCATAGAAGAATAATCTAGTATGGTCTGATCCCTTCTTAGTGCGACAATTTTGTTTGTCACTTAGAAGATCATATCAACTTGTATCGACAAAGATCTTTGTTCCGAGACGAGAAGACATTCGAAACCGAAAAAAAGATCAAGCCTTTTTCATCAACAAGCTTTGAGGACAAAGGCAATGTTATGAATAGATATATAGGAAATAATGTAAATGATAATAATTAATAATGATTAGTTAATTAGTAATTAGGTTGAAGAGTCATGTCTAATGAGACATGACTTTCCATAAAGAGGCACCTGCATAGTATATAAGCTGACCTCTCGCTCTCATTTGTATCATTCTTATTCATACATTTAATATATAATATTTGTATCCTCATGGATATCTTTATATTCCAATTCTTTTGGAGTAATTAATCTAAAGAAGGAACTTTGTTTGCTTTATATTCTCTAGTAAATACCTTGTTGTAAATTAATTGTTATTGTTGATCAATAAAAGCACTGCTCGGATTTTAACACATAAATAAGAGATAATAGTGGAAGCGAAATAATGACACCAATCTCATAGACATGCACACATAAATTTCTGCCCTTCAAATCTTTTGTTTCCCTAAATTAATCTTCAACATATAAGCTCGCCCTCACTGAGAAAATGGTCCTTTGTGGAAAAATACATATACAACAAAGCCTAGAGAAATTATAGCTTGTCAACCCTCCAAAACTTGTCCTTCGATCTTGCTAGATGATTTGGATCCTTCTCCCTTGCTGCCCCTTGCATTCTTCCTTAGACTCTAGACACTTGGATGAATGTCTTTCTCCACCCAATCATCGAGATCTCACTATCTCATTGTCTTGTGCTCGCTTGATGTGTCTTCTCCCTTAGCCTAGCCTTCTTTTATAAGTATGAGTTATTGACTGAATCCACATCCATATTCTCCAAAGTGATTGACGGTTGAGATTAAATCTCAACATCACTTGAGGTCAATGATTGAGATTCATATAATTCACTAATGAAAATAACCTTTGCATTTCATTAGATTAATTCACTTTTTCTTGTAAAAATAAATTACTTTAATAATTCCTATAATTAAAGTAATTTGCTAAGGTTAAAGGTCCTTTGGACGACTTACACATGTCTAGACACTTAAACTTGTGCATAAGTACATGTACGATGCTACTATAATCAACAATCTCTAAGTCGGTCTTCATGTGCATAAAGTACTAGGCATCGATGTTCTAATAGTTGATTCTATTTTACAACCTCAGGTGTTAGGGTTGTTTCAACTTTCAATGGATAGCTAGCATTTGCTCAAGATCTTACAACATGCTCCTATGTGTCTTCGTCAAATTTTTTGAATGCCATCATTAGGCTTTGGTCGGTTCCTTTTGTATCACTCATGGTGATAGGGGTGACCCTTCTCCTCCATCTAGATCTGATTGTATATCTAATCTTTGATATTTTACGACGCTGATGTTAAGCTTGGGCCTCATAGTTATATCTAGCCCCTATTCATCTTTTTTATCTCTGCCTTTCCAACATTACATGATCATGCTCTTTCATCTTTTTTTCATGGTTGATTAGTTTAGCATACTTTGTGCTTTTGGAATAACCTTGAGCACTCCTAGATTGTACTTTTTTCTTCTAGTCCCATTGACCTACCTTTTAGGTCATTTACTGGACATTAATATAATTACCTTATATACTATAGTTCTCTTCTTGTTTTCGGCTAATCCATTGTGCTGAGTATGTGAAGTAATAAATTCTCTCCTAGTTTCATTGACTTCGCTAAAATTTGAAAATTCATTGCAAGTATATTCTTCTGTGCTATCTGATCTGAAAACCTCATTTCTCTTTCCAATTTGTTTTTGAGTCATTGCTTTAAATTCTTCGAAATATTAGAATGCCTATAATCTTATATTTAGAAGATACACCCATATAATTTTGAATAATCATTGATGAATTTCATTAAATAATGCATTTTTCTTTGTGATTTGGTTTAAGTAGGATCCCGTATTCATATATAATAATACAAAAAATGGTTTTTTGTTTGTAAATGTGCTTGTTTTTAGCCACATCTCTATGTTGTTTGGACATAGCACAAGCGTCGCATCAAACCCCTAATGAATAGGTGTGGTCTAGTTACAACTTTTCACTGTCTTAGGGAATGCAAGGCCCAATACTTAGATGTCCATATATGTTGAGTTGTGACATAGTTTGCTTATAGAATCTTCAATTAAACTATTGCTTCTTGATCAACTATTGATGCATAAAGCTGATATCGTCCTTTGATGGCTTCTTCGCCACTTGTTATCAATGTGTTCATTAACAGTATATTTCTCTCATAAAAGTCTACTTTCAAATCTTTGCTTGCAATAGCACTAAACCAAAAGTAGTCTTTTAGTTGATCATAGCAATTACAAAACATTCTCATAATGTCTTGAACATTGATTTGACAATGTCATTAGAGCTTTTGGCAATCTCATAGATGAAGGATGATGTTGTCTTTGATTAACATGTTGATTTAAACACAAGATGTTCCTGTTCCCTTTTCTAAATCATTGTTTCCCTTTAGTACCGTGTTTTGTCTTACGATTGTTAATCATACCCTACAAATCTCTGCTCATAACTATATTCTCCATCTTGGACTTCCATATCAAGGATCACTTTGTAGTGTTGTTCATTTGCTAGGACAATTTCTTATCAAATTTCCTTTCTCTTGGCATTGAAATTAGGAATTAAGCTTAATTGAAATTATAAGATCTTTGCATCCACCCAAAATTTTAAACATCAATCTTGATTTCTAGGTGAATCTCTTTGGAAATGCATATCTTTATTTGCACATGAAGGTAAAACTTTGAGGTTCATCCTCTTCCCTTTACATTAACATATAGCATTGGGACGCTATAATTTTAGGTACTTCCTATAGGGAAAGCTTTTGAAAGAAAACTTAGTCCATTGTGAGGATTCATCTCACAATAGGGTCTGTACTATATATATATATATATATGTCTTCTACAAGAACCATAAAAGAAGTTCATATTAACTTGACAGTTGTCTATAGTATTGCTCCTTGTTTAAGCTGCTTGATGATGAATAAGGTTCAAATTTGTGACATAACTCAACCCTTGTGATAAGTCCATGGAATTACAGTGAAGTCAAAGCTTTTGTGTTTAAAATCCAAATTGATTGAAGAGTGACAAGAATTTGACATCACAAGTAAAAAATCCGAAGGCAGTAAACTAGTCCGAACAACTGTAACATTCTCCTCCTCAACTTTGTGACTAGTGAAAATCGCTTCAGATAAATAATGATGGTCAAGTGAAGAATCTGTGTGGTGAAGAGCATTTACATTGACAATTTGCAAAGTCTCTATGACATAAGACATCTGAGTTCTCTCTATGGTACATGGCATTCAAAAGTTGTGGTATCTCTGTTGTCTGTGGTACTTGAATTAAAGTGATTCAAGCCTACAGTGTTACAAGTCATGGTGAAGACAAATATGAAGACAAGCTCAAGCATAATTCAAGGTTCATTTCTGAAAGAAGACATCTTATAAGGTTCTGAGCATAGTTCTGTGCTCTAGTTAATAATCTGCAGTGACAAAACCAAGGTTTGTAACACACATCTGAGAGCTCTGAAGTCAGTACACTTGTCTGAGCCATGAAGAAAAGATACAAGTCTCATATAACCAAAAGTTTGAATGTATCTGAACTATCTCAAGGACATTTCTTTGAAGCTGCCTCAAGCAGTTGTAATTTGGTACCATATTCAAGGAAGACAAGTAAAGTTTCCAAAGAGGTACGTATAAATTTTGTTTTTACATTTCAAGAACCAGGCATAGGTCTATGTTAAAGTTCTCTTGCAAATAATGGTCTCATAGATCTGTAATCTTAGAAGTCTATCATGGAATGCTAAATCTCTAGGGTTTGAAGAGATCATATAAGGAATTATCATGAAGTGTAAGCTAACATATTGTATAAGAAGTCGTGTCCTCTCTTGAGAACAAAGACATAGTCGATATGTTAGGTGCTGCTCTCATAAGAATTCAGATACTTCAATAGTTTTGTGATCAAGGTTAGACAAAACATTAATGAATTCCATATCACATATATGGACGAATTTTCAATAACATTTCTAGGGTTTGCAACTAACACATTAGTATAGCTGTAGAATTTGCAAATTTTGAAAGTTGGAAGGTCTTGAAGACTACTATTGAAGCATCTAGGTTTTGCAAACCCTAGCAAAAGTATGAACTAAGAAAAACCCTAGGAGGACTAATCGTTTCTGCTGAAAAAAAAATTCCCAACTCTTGAGAATGACATAAATGACATTATGCTAATGTGAGGACTAGGATGATTACAAGAAGTACAAGATTAGGAGGGAGTTGGAAGCAAAAGTTAACATAAAGGATCTTACACTACAACTTGGGACATGAAGATACATAGTTTGGATTGGTAGTGCTAATGATAAGTAGAGATACCACTGATGACCGAGTTCTGGTGTGGTTTCTTGAAAGAGCACGAAGCAGGATTTTGTTGCAATGTAAAGACAAAATTTATGACAATTAGCTGTGAAGCAGTTTGGCTCTGTAAAATGTTTGATGGATTATTTGACGACATGTTGGATTTGATCATGATACTCTATGAAAAATTAATAGAGAACCTAGTTTTTCATGATAGGTTGAAGCACTTTATGATTCAAAAGTATCGAGTAGATAGGAGCTGAGATGCAACAACAGGTCTCCACTGGCGAACAAGTAATTGATGTAAGGGAAGTATGAGTGCTTTTGACAAGCTTGGGCTTGTAGTTATCTCCTCCCTGGATTGAGAGGGAGTGAGGGTGGACGGGATGGACATCGTGTTCTCCATGTGTCATGTACTATGGCCAGGACTAACTGTCGTAAGTCTAGTACATGAACATAGATAGGGAGAATGGTGGATTGGATAAGCATCAGGGTTGAACATTCTTGAGATTTGTACTGTGACTAGGACTAACAACTGTAAGTCAAGTACATTGATCTAATATAAGAATGGTTTGGAGGACCGATATTTCCTTGTGTCAAATATTGTGACAATGGATTAGGAAATGGTCCTGTGAGGACATACTTTGGTGAACCTAGGTGGAGTATGTTCCTCGGAGAGGCGGTGTGGTGTCTTATTGAATGCCTCCCAACATTGTGCTCTAATCTAGTGGAGAGATATAGTGTACTTGTCAAGGCCTTGGTAGTTTGACAATGCTGATTTTGACGTTTGTTATCATAATTAATGCTTATCAATTCAGAGCCTTTCTTATAGAAGTTCTCAACTTGAGAATATCCCGATGAGTCATTATCTATACCTCCCTAGTTAAGAGGGGGTATTGGAATTGTAACTAGGTCTGATCTTCATAATTGTCATTGTATCAATATGTATTTTATGTAAAAACAAAAAGAAGAGAAAATTATTATCTTTATTGTCAAGCATGTTCTTCATGCTTTGGTTTGGTTAGAAGAAAATGTAAAAGTGTATGTTCTTTGTGACCCTTGTAAAAGAAGCAATATTTGAATTTTTAAAGTGTCATTAGTCTGTCCAATTTGTCAAGTCAGCCCTCCTAACCATAAAGTCGGCTATGCTATTTGAGGCACCTTTTTGGATGAAGGAACAACTATATATTGGCACCTATTCTCCACCATTTGGTATCCAATTCAGGTCTCTTCTGTGAAAAGCAATTTGGATTTGTGGCATGGATTCTGAGGCACATAAAACGAGTTTTCTGTGGCACCTTCTATCTCTGTGAATGCAAGTTACAGGAGGTGTATCATCTCTGTGATGTGAGCTAGAGGAAGACACCAATCTTTGTGTGATGTAAGCTATAATCTCTATATGATGCGAGCTATTGGAAGACACCAATCACTGTGTGATGTGAGCTACTATCTCTGTGTAAAGCGAGCTATAGGAAGGCCATCATTTTTGTAAAATATGATCTACCTATATTTATGAGGTGAGGCATATAAAGGATAGGCAAGAAGTAGATGGGTTACCTATCTTGTGGACAAAACATGGTTGAGTTTGGAGTGCTGACTTGACATTTCGACCATTGGTTAGTTTGACTTGGATTTCTCTTGTTGACAAAGAATCTATAAGGATAGGGTTGATGGGTTTTCCCCTTATGGGTTTGTCCCTGGCCTCTGGCCTAACTTCTGGTGTCTATTGTCTTTTATGCACTAATTAAATGTATAATTGCTTCATGACATAATTGAAGCAAGAAAATGCTTAATAAAAACATATATATATATACAGTCAGAAGTAATTATCATGCTAAAATATTTGGTCATCCGTTCGAATTTCAACAGTTCCTACAGATCAAATGGCCCAAACAAGCCAAGTTAGGAGTCCTCTAAGGCCCCCACAGTGTTTAGGGTGGATTAGATTGCTAGGGATTTAAGAAGCTTCTAGGTTTGAGTTCAAAAGAAAAATCTCCAAACACACACAACATAGAAATCACCAGGAGAGTTTTCCCCTTGTGGGTTTTGCCTTGGCTGCTAGTTTCTCTTGTGCACTGGGATCTTTATTTATCTTGTATTTGAATAATTAAATTGTTAAAGCATAATTACTTGATGAAGAACAAAGAAGGGCTAAAAGAACAATAACACCTTCACAAGTAATTATCAAGATCAAAAATTCAAATTGTAATCGAATTTCAAAATCGTATTGGAGCTATTATGGTGAAAGAGCAGCCCTAAATCCCTGAACTCAAGATTTAAAGCCAAGATTTTATCTCCTATTTGAAGCAAATTCTCACTCCATTCTGCCAAGTTAATGGTGAAATCATCAATTTATGTTCAATGCTTTTTTTATGGTATTTCTTTGAAAAATAGTTTGAAATTTCCTGTGGTTTATCTGTGGTAAGATCCAAACTTCCTGAGGTACATCTTTGTAATGAAAACTCAAGTTACTATAATTCTAGTCCAAGCATCTACTATGGTGCAGGTCTAAGTTCTCTCTATTCGAGTAACAATGTAATGGTAGTGGGGCATGATTCAAATGTATGAAGTATAAGTTCGAACCTCTCTACAGACCAAGAACATGTCTAGAAAGTCCGTGCTGATGATAGAAGTTGATCATGAAGCCAAGGTCATTTGGTTTGCTGTAATAAGGCTCCATGTCTGAAGGATCTCAGAAGATAGATTCTAATATTCCAGAATTGGTCGTAAGTTATCCAATCTGTCTCAGTCAATGTTCTGTTAAAGTTGAAATTACAAATGTATATCTCCCTCGATCTAAAGTAAGAGAAGTCTATGCTTACTCTTCTAAGTAAATCCAACCATATCAAAAAAATGTATGGAGAAAGGTTCAGAACCATAGAAATAACATATCAAGTATTCAATAAATGTCTTGCAATCTGGTAATTGAAGTTTTCTTCTAAGCTGAAGGAAGTCAAGTCAATGAAACTATGTGCAAAAATCAAAAAATCATTGGCCATCAAATCTGAAGATAGTTCCTTGAAGTCTCTCTGTTTTGAATTATGCTCAAAGGGAAGCTAAAATACCTATAATTTTGAAGAATCATGAAGGTGTGAAGATTCTATCTTGTTACAATAACTATTGAAGCATATGCAAAAACTTTTTGAGCTTACAAGAAGAGGTTGAGGTCCTCTTAGATTCCAAGTCATTTAGTCTTGCATACTACTTTGTTTAAGAATCAATATTAGATTGCTAAAGCATGGGATTATATGGATTTTTGGAATATGACTTGCAAGGAGTTAGGGTTTGGAAGACTTTGAATAAGATAAATTAGGGTTTGTAAGCCCTAGCAAACCTACTAGGTCTTGGATAATTCCTTGGGTTATGGACAAAACCCTAGGATGAGATGTTTTCGCTGAAAGAAGAAACCCTAGCTTTTGCAATGAGGGAATGACATCACAATGAGGACGAGGATGAGAAGGTAGCAATGATGCAAGGAGTCTATCAAAAGATAAGTATTTTATATCTTTCTTGTTTGATTATTACTATTGTTGTCACTTTTACTATTAGTCAGTCTTTTGTTCTTTGCTTGATTATAATTGCTTTTCTATGGCCTCTTGTGAGGATTGTAGGTACATAGTAGAAGCTACCAAGGTTTTGATAGCGGTTTGAAGAAGTGGAAGAATGAAATAAGAGGACTTTCTTAGAATCATGACTTATGTTGAGAGATATAGTACTGAATGAGATTTGAAGTTAAAGGGAACAATTAGATCAACAAGCTTGAAGTATGCTTTGATCATGGTGTCTACAAGGTGTAGTAATGGAAGGCTCTTCCAGTAAGAGGGAGAGGATCCTAACAAGACATTTGTCCGTGTTGCGAGTGGTAGAGAGAGCAACTTGAACTACCATAGAAGGATATGTCTAAGTCTGCGAGGGAGCACCTAATATGAGTATTCGGAAAGCATTTGTGATCTAGTGAAGCAAACATAATAGTTCATTGTCGAGCCAAGATGTGGTGCTCAACATGTGTTACCGACATGATACAATTGGTCATGAATAAGATGTACTACTGCTGACTTAATTTGGGTAGAGAGTGTTGAAGACAAAAAGAATTGGTTGCTTCAATTTGGGCTCCATTATAATTTTCTGGGATAAGCATGAAGCAGTCATTTGTTGCACTTCATATCGCAGAGGCCAAGTATATTACAATTTACAGCTAGATTGGCAAGTTGGGAAGTTGTATGATTTCCAAGGCTACTTATTGGATCATCTTTGATTAGGTGTTGGGGGTGACCATGATGATAGGTCGAAGCATGTATCACTTCATTCAAGACATGGTGTTGAATGGAGTTGTGAAGCTCTTGTACATCTCCAACGATATGTTGACAAAGCCTCTTTCTAGAGAGAAGTTTGTGTACTTATTGTACGAGCTTGGGCTTGTGAAAAATTCCTCTTTGATTGAGAGGAGTGATGATTGCATCATGGATATGGTTTCTCCCTATGTCATATACTTTGATAAGAATTATGGAGAATGGTTTGAGAGATTGGATAGCATCATGGACCGACATCCTTCTTGTGTCATGTACTTTGACCTAATTAGGGATGTTATCCATGTGTCAAATACATAGGCCTAATTAGAACAAATGGTTCGATGGACTGACATTCTTCTTGTGTCATTGTATAGTGACCTGATTAGGGACGTAAACCCTGTGTCACTTTGACCTGCATAGGAAAATGGTCTGGCAAAGGATAGTCATTCTTCCAGTGTCATTGTATAGTGCCCTGATTTGGGATGTTGTCCCTATGTCACTTTGGCTAGGATTAGGGAGAATGGTCCTAGAGGCTGAAGCCTCCCAACATCGTGCTTTGATCTCTTTCTATAGTGATCTTGTTTTTCCATCATGCTCTGATCTCTTTCTAGAGTGAGCTTGTTTACTAGGTGATGCATATGTGCCATATGTCAGGGGTACTAACTGGGTACGATTGTCAACTTGAGAACATCTTTATAGTCATTATGAATACGTCCCTAGCTAAGAGGGAGTGTTGAAGTATGTAGCTATGTTCGGTCTTCATAATAATGAAATCATTGATGTGTTTGATTTAATAAGATTACTATCTATTAAACATGTTCTTAATGCTTTGTGTTGGTTAAAAGAAAATTTAGAAGGGCATGTTCTTCATGACCCTTGCAAAAGAAATAAATTGAAATTTTATTTATCTCACCAAATTGGCAAGTTAGCCCTCCAAGAGTTCATTTTGGTCTGCCTAGGGATACCCATTCACATGTTGACAAGGTATATATAGCACATTCATCCTCTTCTCAAGTTGTAATTCAGATCACACATATTTCTGAAGTTAGTGCAAAGGACTGAGGCTACACTTCTATGGAGCAGTGCAAAAGTCTGAGGCCATACTTTATGTGGAATGCGACCTAGTCTAAGGCCATACTTTCTGTGAAATTCGAGCTAATTTGTGGCACCTTTTATGTGGAAGTTGACTGAGGCATGTTTTTTTTTCTGGTATGCGAGCTGACTGAGGGCCACTTTTTGTGATGATACCCGAGCTCTGTGGCTAAGGCAGTGGGTGATCTTCAACCCTCATGCAGACCTGTGACATGCCTTGTTGCGAACCTCTTTATGGATATATTGGAGGGCATCTTGTCTTGGTATGTTGCAGGGTTGACTTGGCATTTCGTGGTTGGTATACTGGGTTACTATGAAAATCAGCGTGTTTATGACTTTGATGTCTCTTGTTGAATCCTTTCTATAAGGAAATGATTGCTAGATTTTCCCCTCATGGGTTTTTCCCTGTGTTATGATATTTCGACACAGGAAATAATGAAGTATAACTTGGACTAGTGTATAGTTAGGCAAAGTGTGTTTCTTTTGTATGTACTTTTTGTAACCTACAATCCGACGGTCACGATATGTTCTAGAGATGAAGTGATTTGACAGTTCATTCTCTTCTCGGTATTACCAACGCTTGCTCCGTGGCTTAACACCTGATTGGTCCATGATCTCTATTTAAAGAGCATGGAGGGTCATTTGTAAGGTGATCGTTCATGATAGAAGCTTATGTAAATCTTATTTCTTTTACATTAATAAATTGCCTGAAGTGGCAGCGTTGGCTCAGGTTGTGGACTGTTTCCCTCTTTAAGGGTTTTACTCACTTCAAGAACACTGGTGTATGGATCTGTGATCTATTTGCAAGCGGTGTCCTTTGGTGTTCTATCTAAGGAACTTACCCTGTAAATTCCTACATGGTATTAGAGCTATTTGAGGGCCACATCCGTTGGTGATCCAAATCCGAAGCTGGTACAATTGCATCTGACTGTCGTTTCCTAGATCTACTGTTTCTGATCGCTTTTTGGTCGAGAGGACTGCTTTATTGTGTTAGGAGAATCTGTTCCAGGGAGGAACCCCTTTCGTTTTATGAAAAAAGGTTTCCGGTAGCCCTAGCTACGTCATTTTTACGATCTAGAGGTATACGGTCCTTTTTTGCAGTTATAGTTATTCATCTCTTTGTTTATTTCAGTTTATAGTCCTCTATATATTTTTTTATTATTGGATCTATACCTTTCTTTTTTGCGTATGCTCTTTGCCTCGCGACTCTGTGCGATCTAGGCAAACTGGAAACATAAAGAAATGATTTTTCTCATGCTTATGTTCTTTTCCGTTGCGCTCGAAAAATCAGAAACATTGAGGAAAATATATAGTTTTAGGCAAAATCTAAGTTTAAGCTGTAAGACTTTTGCTTGTTCGTTTGGTTTGTGTGGTTGTTTTTTTGTTTTGTAGGCAAAGAAAAGGGTTTTTGAAGTAAGCACACACCCCAAAGCTTCAGTGAGCAAAAAACCCTCCCTTCCTCATTTCCAAAATTTACTAACCTTTTAAACTAACTCACTTGGTCCAAAGTTACTTTATGAGAATAGAGGTCTTGGGTTCAAGTCTTTCTTTTTGTTGAGTTACTTTTTCAAAAAGCACATGTAACTCATGTTTTAAAGTTACTTTATGTAAAAGTGTTTACACCCATTATAAAAAGTGAGTCACTTATAATTCTAAAGTCACTTTATCTTTATTTAAGTTACAATTTAGTGGATAGTTCATAAAGTACCATTGTAAAAGTGACTTTCACTTATTTATAAAAGTGGGTCACATAAAGTAATTCTTTTTTAAAAGTGAGCTAATTAGATTAAGTTTGGAGGGGGGGGGGGGTTTTTTTTTTTCAAATATAACATTTTCATTCACTTCCCAACATTCACGTGGTTCATTGGCATCTTCAACAACTTTTTTTCAAAAAGCCATAACTTCTTCATCTAGACGCTGTTTTCAGAGCTATTTTTTTTGAATCGACCTAATTTTTCGAGATCTTTTCATTGGAACACTTAGTTTCAACATCTACAACTTCAATTTCTTTAAAACGGAAAGTCCATGCCTAGTTATTCTTGAGAACACCAACTACTTCTAAAGGCTATCCTACATTGTTGATTTACTTAGAAGTAAAGGTTTGTATAGAATAGCCTCAGGTCAAGAGTCTAAACCTAAAGATGAAGATAAGGAAGCCAAATGGGAAAATAAGCAAGATCAAGCACGTGGGTTGATAGGGATGTATATTTCTCCAGACCTTAGATTCCATATCTCAGAAATTGATACCCCTAATGAAGCAATGAAACAACTCAATAAAGTTTTTGGAATTAAAAATGAAATTAGAGCCCGTTAACTCGAAAATGAGTTGCTTACATTGGACCCCAATAATTTTTCTTCCATTGAATTTTTTTTTATCCAAGTTCAAGACCCTTAGACTTCTCTTGGAAGGTGCTAAGGTTAAGAAAGAAGATGGTAACCTTATCTATTCCATTCTTACTAAGTTAGGACCAGCCTACTCTGTGTTTGTTTCGACCTTCTATTTTACTAGAGAAGCCTTTATTTCTCAAGGACAAGACTACAAGTCCCCCTCTTTTGATGCCTTTTGTGATTCTTTAATAAGAGAGCAGGAAAAACTTTTACATCTTGGTCTTCTTAATATTGGAAACTCTTCTAAGAAAGCTTTAGCAACCCAACAACAACCAAGTTCAAAGAATCCTAAGAAGCAGCATCCTAAAAAGATGGTCCTAAACCAAACAAGGGTCTTAAGCAATTTCAGTCTCACAACGAAAAATTAACTCAACGAAATGATAAGGCAACTAAAAACAAAGGGAAGAAGACTGATGAACATTGCAAATTTTGTAATTGTGATGGCCACTTAGAATCTAATGCTTTGAGAAGATGGAAACCTTGGAAGCAACAATGAAGAAGCATAACATCCATTTGGAGCACTCTTCCACTTCAAATTCATTTTCAGGAATAACACTTTCTGCATGTGGTTGTCAAGCATCTCACTCTAGTTATGCACTAAATGTATCTTTTTCTTCTCATTCTCATGAGTGGCTCATTGATTCTGGAGTTTCTTATCACGTGGCCAAAAACAAAGCCATGTTTTCTTCTTGAAATGATTGTAACACCAAAAATATATATGTTGGTGATGATAGATCTCTTAGTGTTGTAGGGATTGGAACTATTCATCTAGACAATTGTCAATTTAATGATGTATTATGTGTTTCTACCAGATCTTGCAACCTTCTATCTGTATATCAGATAACTCATTCAGGTGAAGGTAAAACCATTGAATTTTCACCTCCTGATGTTGTAATTAAGGACCTAAGAGATCTTAGATAGATTTCAGCTACTGGCATTCTTGATGATTCTACAAGGTTGTATAAGTTTAACAACTTTGGGTCATCAACTCTTCCCTCGGTATTTGTTGCTCATAATGATTAAGTGAGCAAACTTTGGCATGAGCGATTTGGTCACTTAAACTATCGCTCTCTTCAAAATCTATGTAAAGAAAATATGGTGACAGGTCTTCCTATGTATCTTGCAGAGATGGTGTTTGTTCCGGATGTGTACTTGGAAAACATCATCGAGATAGTTTTGAAAAACGTGCCTCTTGGCATGCCTCAGCCCCTTTAAAGCTTGTGCATAGTGATTTATGTGGTCCAATTCCAGTTGTTTCATTCTTTAGCGACAATTTTTTCTTAACTTTCATTGATGATTTCTCTAGACACACTTGGGTATACTTCTTAAAACTCAAGAGTGAAGTCTTTAACATGTTCTCTGCGTTTAAGGCCTTTGTTGAGAAACAATCTGGACATCAAATTCTTAAGCTAAGATCTGATAATGGCAGAGAATATGTTAACAACAAATTCATCAACTTTTGCACTGAGCATGGAATTCAATTGCAATCTCGACAGCGAAACTGTGTAGCTGAAAGGAAGAATTGCACCTTAAAGGAAATGGCTAATTGTATGCTTCAATCTATAAATGACTTAGTCTTAAGTTTTAGGCAGAAGCAATTAACTATGCAAATTACATATTAAATCGCACTCCTACTAAGGTTTTAAAGAATATCACTCCAGAAGAAGCATGGAGCTCAATTAAACCAAATGTAAGTCACTTTTGTGTTTTGGTAGCGAAGCATGGGCCCATATTCTAGATGAGAAACATAAAGCCTTAGAACCTAAGAGTGAAAAATGTATTTTTGTTGGATATTTTGAAGTTGTCAAAGGATATAGACTTCTTCAACCTAAATCCAACAATGTTATCATTAGAAGAGATGTAAAGTTTGCTGAAAATATATCGGCCTATGAGCCTAGTTCGGCGGATGTGCCACCTATCTCTATCCCTTCTACTTCTGAAAATATTTCTTCTTCAGATGATGACAGCGAGGATGACAATCCTTCCCCACCTTCTCGGGATCCTCCTTCAACTCCTCAGCTTCTAAAATGGGTCCACGCTACTTGGGATGCAACAGGTGCTCTTGCAGGTGATCCTACAGATCAACGTCGTACACGTTCTTAGTTCAATAGAGCCTCTTCTTTACTGGCTCAAGCTTCAGGGAATTATAATTTTGACACCTTTGCAGAAGCTTCAGGCCATCCAGATTGAGACGCAACTATGAATGAAGAATATCGTTCATTATTGGAAAATGATACATGGGACCTTGTTCCTCTTTGAAAGGGACAAATACTTGTTAGATGCAAATGGGTTTACAAAACCAATTTGAACTAGATGGAAAAGATGATAAACATAAAGCTCATCTTGTTTCTAAGGGCTTTTCACAAGTTAAAGGCATTGATTATACTGAAACCTTCTCCACTATTGCCAAAATGAACTCTATTTGCCTTGTTCTTTCCCTTGCTGCCTCTTTCGAATGGGAAGTCCATTAGATGGATGTTAAATCCGCCTTCTTGCATGGGGATTTGCATGAAGAAATCTATATGGAACAACCTATTGGCTTTATACAAACAGACTCCAGCCTTGTATATCAGCTTAAGAAGTCCCTTAATGGTCTCAAGCAAGCCCCTCGAGCTTGGTATTCCAAAATGGATAGCTTTCTTTTGGATACTGGCTTTTCTAGGTGTCATTCTGACAATACTGTCTACACCAAGAAAGTGGGTAAGTCTCTTATCATTCTTGTTCTTTATGTTGATGATCTTATCCTTACTGGTAGTGATTTCAACCTTATAAACCATGTGAAGTCCAACTTAAAAAAACAGTTTGAAATGACAGACTTAGGACACTTGCATTATCTTTTTGGTCTTCAAGTCTTGCAATCCAAAGAAGGTATTTCCCTTTCCTAGTCCAAGTATGCATGTGATCTTCTATGCCACTTCCACATGGAACACTGTAAGCCAACCCCTTCTCCCTTTCAGTCTGGAGCCAAACTTTCAGTCACTTGTACTTCCCTTGAAGTTGATGCTACTTTATAGCGTGAGCTTGTTGGAAAACTTTTGTACCTGACCCATACCCGTCTTGGCCTTTCCTTTGTTGTTGGCCTTGTTGCTTGGTTTATGCAAAAGCCACACAAAAGTCATTGGAAAGCAGCTAAAATAACACTTCGTTATGTTCGAGGTACAATTCAGTTTGGGATTCATTACAGTGCAGAAGCATCTCCTCTATTGGTTGGTTTCATTGATTTTGATTGGGCTAGTGACCCTGATGATTGGAAGTCTACTGCAGGTTGTGTCTTCACTCTTAGTTTTGGACCTATTACATGGGCTTGCAAGAAACAAAGTGCCATTTCTCTTTCTTCAGCAGAAGCAGAGTATTGTGGTGCCGTTGAAGTTAGAAGCAGAGTATCGTGGTGCTGTTGAAGCTAGTAAGGAAGCCTTGTGGCTTCATCAGATCCTGTCAGAGTTTGGTTTTCAGCAGCAACATCCAACTACACTTTGGTGTGATAATCAAAGTGCCATTCATCTATGCAAAGATCCAGTCCAACATCAGTGCAACAAACACATTGAACTACACATGCACTTCATCAGAAAGCTCATTCATGACCATGTTCTTGAAGTGCAATATTGTTCAACCGATGATCAAGTTGTAGACATCTTTACAAAGGCTCTCACAGACGCGAAGTTTACTAAACTTTGATTTATGGTTGGAGTTCAGGAAGTTGTCATTAAGGGGGGGTAGGCTCTAATGCCTCCTTCCTTCTCCTATTGTGTCAGCTTTGTACATCCTTCAATCTTATCCTAAGTTGTTCTTAAAGAGGGATGTTAGGATATTCCGACACATAGGAAATAATTAAGTATAACATGGCCTAGTGTATAATTAGACAAAGTGTGTTTCTTTAGTATGTGTTGGCATTATGGCTAAAGTGTTGTCCTTGATGGCAACCCATACAGGTGATGGATCACTGTACAACAGGTCAATAGCAAACATTGATGAACAACTCTCAAATATTGAAGAAAATAAGGAGTACGCATGCACACC
>APFE031610097.1:283161-295183 GCA_000404065.3 Pinus taeda | reverse complement strand
GCGTCTATGGGCGCGCCCTCTTTGTAGGAACTGAGCCATTGGCGCGGGTTAGACACTGTGGACCCGCGCTAATGAAAAAAGGGTATTTTCCATGGTTAATCTTCAAAGGGTATCTTCAGGGATATTGAAGTTCATACTTAGGAGACCTCAATGCAAGTGTTTTCAAGTTGTGTCACTGGTCACAGGTCCGTAAATGTGTCCTCCAATGTGTGACAGCGGGGGTAACAAGGACGGTGACCAACGGTGACAAATTACTGCGTAACACATTGATTTACAGATCTAGAAATCTAAATAGAAATAAACCCTCATAGTGTAGAATTTGGATTTTTAAGTATAATTTATCTATTTTATTGTGATGAACTGTCTAGTGGAATATCCATACTAGTTTATGGATCATAATTGTATTGAACTAGGTTTCTTTGGGTATATTATGGATATTTGTACGGGATCTAGATTGACCAAGCCAAAAGTCAAGAAACCCTCATCATGGCCAACAAATCTATGAATAACCCTCACAATCCTATAGAGGATAGGTTTTCATTGCTAGAAGCACAAGTTAGATATATAAGCCATTATGTGAATCTCCTCATGACGACCCAGACCAATAAGCTTGGGCTATTTGGAGAAGATGGGGGTTCTTGCATAAAAGTCTAATTAGAGGGGATATCGAGATGAAGAAGAAATAAAGAATGAGTGATTTGAGACTTCCACAATTATTCATATTATTAGAAATTTTCGGAAGAGAATTGTGTAATGGTTTTTGATTCGTCTAATGTTTCAGATGGTTACTCCATCCATCACTAGGGACCAAATATCTCTCCGATCCCTCATGATGGATGAAGTAACCATCCAAAACATTGGACAGATTTAAAAGCATTACATAGTTCTCTTCCGGAAATATCTAACAATAGAGAATGAGCTGAAGAAAGGAGGCAAAAGTATCAAACCAGTTAAAGTGTTGTGAACCATTCAAATTTTTATTCAAAAATGGAAGCAAAGGCCAATATCAAGTTGTACTAAGGTGATATTGATCCGCTAAAGCTTAATCACTAGTTGCAAAAATTAGAAGTTTATTTTAGTGTTCATCATACAAATGAAGAACAAAAGATTTCATTTGCATGGATGAAATTAGAAAGAAATGCCTTACCCTAGTGGAAAGTCACACTGAGACCTTGAGGTTGGAGGGAGATCCTCCAGTCACTAAATGGGAGGACTTTAAAACCCTCATAAAATCACAAATTTACCCTATAGGTCATGTAGAGGAACAATGGATCCAGTGGAATTACCTTAGGAAAAAGCAGGGACAAAGTGTATAGGAGTACACCACATAGTTTAGGAAGATAGCCATAATGCTAGATATCTCCCCAAAGAACCCAAATGTACTCCTCAAGTATCTTGGGGGTTTACATAGCCATATACAAAAGCAAGTTATGATTTTTAAGCCTAGATTAGTGGATGAGGCTTGTGTACAAGAATAATACCTTGAGAACGTAGGCCTAAAGAAAGGGAAATCAAGTGGATCAAAGAAGAAGGAGAACAAGGATGATTCTAAGGAGAGGAAAAAAATCGGAAAAGGGGAAAAGATAAAAATATGGTAGCCACATCACACTAATGCAAGGATCCCAATAACCACTGCAACCACTATAATATTAAGAATCATGCAGAGGAGAAGTTTCAGAAGTTCCATCAAGAGTTTAACTTGAAGAACAAAAAGAAAGATAATAATAAGAAGAATCTCATGGCCACTGATTTGATAAACTAGGTTAAAATAAGATTGGATGCGGATGAGAATATAATTTGTACATCAATGCAGAAGTAGGTGAATCTAAATATATTTTATCAACAGGAAGAGAAAGAAATGACCAAACTCTTCCACCAAGATACACATCAAGAAGGTAAATATTAATGCTCTATTTGACTTAGAATCATAGGTGAATCTCATTGCAACATAAATGTTCAAAATATTGGGACTAGAATTTCATGATTATCCAAGCCCATATCCATTGGGATCAATAAAAGGATGTAGTGTTAAGGGTAACAAAACAATGCAAATTTGGTTTTTCTATTAGTGTTGATTTTATTGATGAAATAGAACTAGATGTAGTTCCCCTTTATGTATATGGAGTGGTGTTTGAAAGTCCCTACATGTATATGCAAGATGAAATCTTCATGCATAGGGCCGACCAATATTGACTCATCAAGGATGGAGAATCGTTCACCATCAATGCACACAAATCAAGTTGAAAATTTCTTTGGTAAATTCCAACCAAGCCAAGAAAATGATTAGTTCTAGAAAGAATTTTGTTTTACTAATTTTAAGAGAGAATCAGTCTGTAGAAGAGTTAATAAGAGAAAAGGAATCCTTGGAGGGGTATACTAAGAAATAGAAACAACAACTGGAAGAGATGCTACAAGAATATATGGTTTTTTTCTAGTAGCCTAAAGGGTTAAAACCCAAAAGGGAAGTGAAGCATAAGATATAGCTATTTTTAGATTCCAAGTTACCAGACATTGGATTATACATGCAGTATGTTATAGAAGCAAGTGAAGTGAAGAAGCAATTGCAAGAACTACCAGAATAGTGTGTCATTTGACTAAGTACATTAGCATGTGGGTCACCCATCATCATTGTGCCAAAGAAGGATGGGACTTGGAAAATGTGTATAGATTATGGGGTGTTGAGCAATATTACACTAAAGAACAGGTTCCCCCTACCCATAATAGATGATCTATGGGATCAGTTCCAGTAAGATAAATACTTCACCAATCTTGACTTAAAGTATGAATATCATCAAGTTTGAGTCAGAGAAGAAGATACTTAGAAAAATTCCTTCAAAACTAGATAAGGTTTGTATGAGTGGTTAGTCATGCCATTCGACCTATGCAATGCACCAACTATGTTTATTAGGTTAATGAATTATATACTATGATATTTTTATATATTCATTTGTTAGTCTATTTGGAATATATAATCGTATACAATGCTAGCTAGAAGGAGTACATCTCACATTTGACATAGGTGTTGGAGACATTAAAGAAGCACAAGCTACTAGCAAATTTCAAGAAGGGTGAGTTTTCACAACAATATTTGGTGTATATGGGGTATGTGATAGGTGGAGGAGAGTTGAAGACAAATGTTACCAAGATGGAGGCCATCATGAAATGACTAGTGCCTACTAATGTTTCTAAGGTCAGGCATTCCGTGGGGGTAACATAGTACATGAGGAAATTCATAGCCTCATTTTCAGCAGTAGCATCACCACTCCATGCCATAGTAAGAAGTGGAAACAGTTTCTAGTGGAGAAAGGGACATTACATGGTTTTTGAGGATCTAAGGGGGAAGATTAGTCAAGCACTAGATTTTTCATTACCAAACTTGCAACAACCCTTCAAAGTGGAGACATATGCACGAAAGTATGCTATGAGAGTAGTCTTGATGTACGGAGGAAGGCCTGTATGCTACCATTATAAGGTATTTCATGGGGTAGTAACTACCCTAACTATGATAAGGAGTTGTATGCCCTAATGGAAGATATGAAGAAGTGGAAGCATTATCTGATGGGGAAGGAGAATATTTTCCACATAGATCACCAACCACTATAGTACATGCAAGCCGAGAGTAAGTTACAATAGATGAGGCATTACAAGTGGATGGGATTTATATAGTAGTTTCATTTAGTGATCAAGTATAAGAAGGGAAAAATAAACAAGTTGGTCGAAATGCTTTCAAGGCCATCCATATCAAATATCATAGCTTTCAGAACTATTGTGCATATGGAGCCATACACCCATGATGCATAGAGAGATATATTCAGAGGATGAGGACTTCAAGGAGGTTTGTTAGTAGTTGTAAAGCCAAATTCATGTGCATGATGGTGACAACACTATTAAATACAATCTCTAGGATGAGTTACTCTACAAGTTGGATAAGTTATGTGTTCCTAAAGGTAAGCAATTGTAGCCGATTAGAGAGACTCACATCTCCAAGGTTGCAGGGAAATTTGGTGTAGGGAAGAAAATTGCCAACTTGCATAGGTGTGTGTATTGGCCCAAGATGCAAGAACATGTAGCTAGGTTCATAAGAGAATATGCATGCTTTGTTTTACCAACAAGCCTAGTAATAGGAAACAAGGTCCATATTGATGCCTTGTAAAAAGACTATCAATAGGAAATTAGTAGCAAACTTGTTCTTAGGAAAGGTCTAGGTGTACTTTGGGATGCCAAGCAACATAATTTCATACATGTACATGATATTTCTTAGTGAATTTTGGAATACATTATGGGAGAAGATCGAAATGAAGTTGAATAGGTATACAACATTCCATCCTTCGATAGATGGGTAGACCAAAGTAGTCAATAGGACATTGGTGCAAATTTTGAGGGGTTACAATAAAAGCATCTGAAGCCCTTAGGTGAAATTATAATATACATAAAACACTCTTATAATAGATTGGTCCACACTTCTACTTGTAAGTCCCCATTTGAAACTTGTTTTGGATATTTTCCACCTTCCCATTTGGATATTGCACATGGGAAACAAAGAGGAGTGATGAAGGATCTTATAGGGGATGCCTTGAGGGACATTTTTTTTTGGAGAAGATCAGGAAAATCCATATATAGGTACAAGAGATAGTGCAAAAGTAACTATAAAAAAATAAGGCTAGGCATGATCAACACAAAACATAGAATTAATTCAAGGTGGGAGATAAAGTATGGTTACATTTCAACAAGGAGAGGCTATGGGGTCTTGGTAAGAAAATCAAGGCTCTGTGATATGATCCCTTTGAGATACTAGAAAACATGGGAGATAATTCCTATAGACTCATTCTACCTCATGTTGTACTGTGAAACAACACCCCCCCCCCCCATTTATATATAGCAATAGCTGATGTTAGACATATAAATGGGGACCCTTTTTAAATTTTTAGTCTTAGAATAATAAAACCTAACTCTAAGAAATTTCCTCAAAAAACTCTTAAAACAACCCAAAGATAGGATCCTCAGCGCAAATCACAAATCAATTTTTTTCCATGTAATGAACATAAAACACCTTTAAGAAATTATAATGTGCGATCAAACATTCTGCTATGATATCCCGATTAAACAACTTGCGAACTCGCAATCACATTTCGTAGAAATCACAAGTAATTAAGCCTTGCCACTATGAACTTCATTAACTATTTGCAAAATGCGATATTGCGATATTGCAATCACATTTTCACCTTACAAGCAGGAAACACTACATTACATCATTTTAAAGATTGTGATGTGTAAAGAAGAACGGTAAACATGTGAATTAAATGTGTTTGAATGTAATAATAAACGATTTGACAGGTTAATAATTGTTTAGCAGCCCAAGGAGAGGTAATGATTTTCCAAGTTATGGGCAGTTAACGTTGGATATCTCATCTAAACCTTTCCCACGATCCAAAGTCATTTCAGAAAAGCTTTCTGTATTAATTGCCCGATACCGTCTGCACTGATATATCTCGTTCATTTCAGTTAAGCTACAAAAGACATGTCATTGAGGAAGTTCATGCAAAAATAGAAGAAACAAAGCATTGCAGAGTTCGAGTTTATATAAATGGATCCTATATTCTTTGATACGGTCTACAACGCTGACAGGGGAGCAACAACGTGGGAGGTCATATACAACAAGCTCGAGGATGAGTGTCCCAAGGTTACTTTCACAAAAGCAACAACTTATTCAACAAGACCTTTAGGACTCCAATTAAAGGATGTAGCCTGTTCTTTCCTTCACAAGATAGGAGCGAGAGCTAAAATCCTGCCATACACATATATGATCAAGTGGGTGGTGGAAACCTCACAATTGAAGATAGGCAATTCAGGAATTCGTGAATGGAACTCATGGGATCATTCAAAGCAGAGGACCTGAAACAAATGTACCATATACCTGACCCTCAGGATATATATGATACCACATATGTGGCCAACTTCACAAAGAAGAACCAAGATCCCTTCAAGGTGATCCAGGGTTGGAGAGTGTTGGAGAATAAATTCAAATTTGAGAAATCGGGTATGTATGCTAGAGCCTCTTTGGAAAATCCCTACAACTATGCAGTTGCTATGTTATGTAGATTATATGGGTTACCCAATAATGCCAAGTTTTCCATAGAATGGATTCCTCTTATTGATGCCTGTGTTAATTCTCACATTATGGATTGGGCCACCATCCTATTTGATAACCTAGCCACCATCATCACCGAATATCGACATAAGAGATCCTCCTCTCCAGAGAACATTCCTCCTTTCTATTTCAGTGCCTACATTATGGATGCCATCTCTTTTTGTACTAAATTTCCAATTATGGTTTGGAAATGGACCTTCTAGAACCCTTACCCTATCCATCTCAGTCATAAGAAAATGTGGGAATCCCATTACATACCCCATTTCTATAAAATATGTCATGCTATTATTTTGCCGCTGCATCAATTAATTTTCAATAGGAAAACCCCCAGGTTTTCCCAAGAAGCCGCTACAGGCTTTCTGGCTGTTGGAAAATATTTTGTTGAAGAATGGTTCACCTATGTTAGGGTTTTTGGTAGCACAAAAGACCCACATGTCCTCCCCTTATATATTTATGATAAATTGCTGGCAAGGGAAATCGCCTACCAAACCGCGGGAAAAGGCCTGACCAAAGTTCTCAAAGAAACTAAGAAATTGTTATGGCCATCTTTTCCTATCAAGTGTGGTTATTTTTCTTTGGAAAATTTTAGTCATGCGATAAAGGAATCAATAAGTATGGAAGGCCTCAGGCTTCATACTTTGTCGAAAAGGAAATTTTATCATGACAAAGTAGCATATAGCATCACTACTGCACTAAAGATCAAGCCATATAACAATGAGGCTAACAATTTTGAAGACCTATTACAGTAGGCTGAATCCTTCAAGCAATCATTCAAATGAGCGAGGGAAAATCTAAGTCCTAGAGATTTTGGAAACTTTGAGGAATTTAGAAATAGAAGGCTCGAAATAACCCTGATGCACTTGTTAAAAATCGAGGACAAGCCCACACCCCATGTGACTATCAATAGCGAAGGACCTAGTTTTCACATTGAATCTCAGGTAAATACTTAGAAAACACTGGATACAAGGAATGCCATGACACCGATAACACAACAGAATCCAACAGGAAGTCAGATGAGAAACAGGTTATGAGCACCCGACCTAAAGAGATCAATGCAGAGGTCAAAATTGATAGTTTGGAACAAGAGTGTGATCAGTTTAATAAGAAACTGCAAGCCACTCCCAACACGAAAGATAACCAGGAAACGATGGAGTGTAAGAGTACAAACCAATAGATGAGCAAGCAACAACGTCTCAAAAAACTGAGATTATCCCTGCTCTGCCCACAACAAATAAATCCCTCCTCTAGATGTATTCTACAGCCCGCTGCACAAGGCTGTAGTAAGAAGACAGAGGAAAAGGAGAAGGGTAAACCACACTCTATTTGCCACCAACCTGGTAAAAGAAGGCAATCCAAAATAAATTCCTGATTGAAGTGATTTGCATAAAAGATGGCAGGAAAAAGCAGAAACACAAAGGGAATCACAAAATTGGCAAAGATCGACTGAGATTTGTATTGGTAATACCTCGTTAAACCACACAACCAAATTATGACCCTTAAATGCTCACTTCATTCGACTTAGCAGATGTTGCCACCTCTCACTGATGCAATCTTCGCAGGATAGGTCAGAACACATTTTGGGGCACCTTCTCAAGTCAAACTCATGGCCAACATATGCGATTTGAAGGACAAGCTGGCAGACAAAAAATCATAATCTCATCCTCTACTCATCAAGCCACTGTTTATTTTTAGAGTTAGTTAACTAGTTAGGAGGAAGGTTGTTTGAAACTTCCTCAATTTTTTGTGTAATCTATTTTTGCACATTAGTTAGAATAGTATTTATACCCTTCTCATGCATTTAGAGAAGAGTCTAGAATTTGATAAAAAACATTTGCAAAGAATGTACTATTGTAAATTTGTGAATGCTTTGGTGAAATTATGGAACATGATCTTTTCTTTTTAAATATCAAACTACTTTCCTTTGTAGATGCACTATTGTATACTTGGGAGATAATTTGATCTGAAGAAAGAAGTTGATCCATGTCATTAGTCAGATGAGAATAACTTCACACATATGGTATTTTTATCTTGTATGATTGATTCTGCTTCTGTTTAATGAGAGACAACACTTTATTTTCATGAGCTATGTATGGGATACATTCTTTCTGTTAAGTGTTAATTGCATTATTGTATAATGCCTAGCTGAAATTGTCTACTTTCATATATAAATCATCATATATGCGATATAGTTTATACAATTTTTTTGACTAACTATTTAGTCAAAGAAATTATCTTTATACATTATCATCTCTGTTTTATGCGTGATTGATCTTTATTATCTCATGTCAAGCATATATCTTTGTAGATCGCATATCACACAAGAATACCCAGGTTTATATTAGAATAAGTTAGTTAGAGATTTGCATAATAGAATAGATCATTTAGATTATCATTATTCTATTGCAATCACTCGTGAACCACCCACTCTCATCTTAATACCCACATTGGGAAAGTGGTCCCATTATCCCTAGTCAGAGCCACCACTTTAAATGAAAAAGGAGCTGTCTTAAGGTTTGGACTAGGTGGTTAATCCCCATGTTTTAGTAGCAGAAATCTGAGGCCGCAACATTTTTGCGCTTGAAGGAGGGCCATCCAACTATGAATGGCATATAAACCTAAAGATAAATTGAAAAAAATTCATAAGAGTCAAAACCCCTCCACGACTTCTACACCTTCTAGATCTTGTTCAAAATCTCTTGATCAGAAATCTGAAGTTGTAGAAACATCTCCCAAAGTCCATTATTTAATATAGAAATTGGAACAAATATCCATTTCTGCCGAGAAACCAGAGAGGCCCAAAGTTTCTAAAGAAAGTGTTACTTCCTTATTACAACAAACTGGTGTATTAACTAGATTGAAAAGTGAAAGACTTGCAATAACCTCTTTTGAGTTCCCCATCCCTCCACGACGTAGGAAATTTACCTCACTAGGATTTGATTCGGATATGAATGAGATCACTTCACCTTTTCAAACATTCACTTTCCATTCACTTCTACTCTCTCCACAACTCCTCAACTATCAACTTCTCCAATTAGTACTGCTACTAGTAGTACTAACCCAATAGTAAGTTCTTCGCCATCTATACTTACTTCTGGATTGACCTTCCCATCTTCTCAATCTCAAACTCAAGTTATGGCCAATCAACCCGCTCAAACTTGGACACATCCTGGTGCTATTATAGTTGCAAATCCAAATGTGCTCCCAACAAACCCAGAAAAATGGCTGCCTAAGTACAATCCCGTCGATGCTCTTCCTGTTGAAGAACATCTAAACAACTTTATGTTAGCCATAAATATTAATGGAGTTGCACATGAAGATGTTGTAATTAGACTGTTCCCGTATACCTTCCAAGGATCTATTGGATTTTGGTATTTTTCCCTTCCGGCAGGTTCAATAAGAGATTGCGATACCTTTCAAGAAGTATTTCTTGCAAAATTTGGTGATGACAGGACCATAACATCCTTGATCAATGATCTTTCTAACTTAAAAGCTAATTCAGATGAAAGGATCAAAGATTTCAACTCTAGATTTAACAAGTTGCTAAATAAAATCCCAACTGCATCAAAACATGCAGTAGATGTACAAAAAGAATGGTACATATCATCTCTTCCTTCTAATATTGCTATTTTTGTAGATAGAGCCGATAAGGTTACCCTTGTAGAAAACATGAAAGAAGCCCTGTCTGTAGAAAGAAGGATTATAGCTTTAGAAAAGAGATCACAAACAAACGAGAGGAAGTCAAATAAGTTAACATTCAAGGATGAATCAAAAAAGAAAGCTTCAAAGGACCCTTTCGATCTTGAAGGCCTTTAGAAAGTGTTAAGACCATGTCTAATGAAATGGTCGAGATCAAGAAATAGGTCGCTGAATCCTTTGACCCCAAGAAACATTTTTTATTGTTTAAAAGAAATCCTACTTCTGTATTGCAACCGCCTAATACTATTTCAAATGCCGAATCTGATCAAGAAGCAGAAGAAGACTCACCAATTGAAGAGGAAGCCGAAATAGAAGAAGAAGTTGAATTAAATGGAATGTGGGATTTCATCCTCCCAAATGAAGAAGAAGCACAAGCCATGCCAGTAACCACAAGGAATAAAAACTCTCCTGATATGTCTATAACAAATCAAAAATCAAAGAATGCTACCCCTATAAAGGAGAAAACCCTAAGCAAGAAGTCTAAGACTATCCAAACTGACCCTATTCCACTAGATCCTCCAAATGCTTCCAAAACCTTGGTAATCTCAAATACAGTGGAATATAACATAGTGGAAGATATGAAAAAGACTAGAGAAAACATTTCGTTACACAAACTCACTAAACTCAAACAACAACAAAAAATTCTATTAAGAGAGTTAAAAGCAGTTCTTGTATCTCCTTTACTATCTGCTATGGTTACTCAGGCTACCTATGATATGGGAAAACCTTCCTCATCTTCAAACAAAGTAGATCCTTAAGATTTAGTCCTAATTGGGGATAGATCTGTTTCTCATATTCCTCCATTTCTTCTTACTTATGAAATTTTCAACAAAAATGTTCATAATTACCTTGTTGATTAAGGAGCCTCTTCAAATATGTTGACACCTAATCCTCAGTGATTGGGGAACTGAATGTGAATAGTCATCGAGAAGATGAACTGAACAATCACATCCATGTATATAATAGATAGCTGGCTAAATGAATAAACGCATTAGTTTTCTGGAGTTATTCTTGGCCTGACATGGTATTAGAGCACAGGTCCCAGGTTCTTTTTTTAACCCTGCTTTGTAACTCCTGTCCTGCCTGCCTTCTGCTCCTCTGTCCCACACCTGAAGCTGCATACCAAACACCTGAATGAAATGCACGTTGCCTGAAGACTCTTTTTCTGAAGACTACCATTATAATAGCTGGCTTAGTTGGAGGAGTTGCGCTGATAGCAGTAGCGCCAGTATTGTTCATAACGTATTCTGCAAAAATTCTGTTGAAGCCTGGTATCTGAATTGAAATGCCTGCATTGTCAGTCTCCCTTTCCGCTTGCACGTTACTCAATGAAACGAAACTCTTCGTTTTTCGTTTGGCTCTCCTTTCTGTCTGCGAGTCATGCTGAAGGTGTAATGCCGAGAGGCTACCGTAAATCACCGCCCCATCAAATGGCTCCCACCTCTGCTCCCCTTGAAACGGCTCCCCTTCAAACTACTCCGACCTCCCTCCACTTCGCTGTGCGAGTGTGAGCGTGATGCGCACTGGGCATTTCAATTCGAATAATAGGTAACGAATTATAGTTTCGGCTTCTCCTTTATTTGCTTGGAGTATTCATCCACTTCTAGTGACTTTGTAACATCAGATACAACAATTGCGATTGCAGCCTTAGCATCATCTTCTTCAAGGCGTTTCAATGCTCTTGTAATTTTCCTATCACACTCGATAATGAGTTTCTCAATTACATCCTCCAACTCCCTGTCATAGTTGTCTTTTCCTTTTGCTTTTGATTCTTCATATTCTTTTCGTAGCTGCAATGAGTGTACTTTTGGGCAAGCACCTAAATCCATTTGAATTAACTGAAAGAGGTCGTGAGGGCAGAGTCCGACCAAATACAGTCGATAGACATCTCGATTGTAATACTTGTGGTTGACTTCCCTGACATCGCCATTGCGATTGGCGCCCATTAGAGCGTCCAACTGCTTCCTCACGGAATCCATGGCTACCTCTATGGATTGATGTCGAATACTAAACCCCAGGACACTACAGAAGATAAATGGAGATCTAAGACAGTGATCATATTAACGAAGACAGGAAGAGCTCTTGCCATTACTGGTGAACCCGACGTGAGTTTTAGCTATTAGCTCCTGGTTTAGGATTTTAATAGGCCCTCGTGCCAGTGGGGGAACGTGGAAGAGC
>APFE031610097.1:223592-283141 GCA_000404065.3 Pinus taeda | reverse complement strand
CATGATCGTACAAAAGCATATCAATACTAAATATCATTTGATCCGACATCATGTTGAGGCCAAAACAATCCATCTCCGCCATTGTTCCACAAATGAGCAAATTGCAGACATCTTCACCAAAGCGCTTGGAAGAGAAAAGCTTGAAAGATTCAGAACTATGCTTGGACTCACCAACATCCCTTCAGATTAAGGGGGGGAATGTTGACACCTAATCCTCAGTGATTGGGGAACTGAATGTGAACAGTCATCGAGAAGATGAACTGAACAATCACATCCATGTATATAATAGATAGCTGGCTAAATGAATAAACGCATTAGTTTTCTGGAGTTACTCCTGGCCTGACAAAATATTATGCCAAAAGCTGTGTGCACCAAATTGAATATTACACCTCAAAAATCTACAGTACACATAGTTCAATTGGACATGACAAAAGTAGAGGTACTTGGAGAAATGTCATCAGTTTCAATTAGGCTTTCCTCTAATCCAAAAGTTTCACAAATAATTGATATTCTAGTGGCTGATATCCCAAAATT
Source organism: Pinus taeda (assembly GCA_000404065.3). Classification (NCBI taxonomy): domain Eukaryota; kingdom Viridiplantae; phylum Streptophyta; class Pinopsida; order Pinales; family Pinaceae; genus Pinus; species Pinus taeda. Next base: position 282,607 of record APFE031610097.1, on the reverse strand, counting down.
CTATGGTTTGATTCTAAGTAGGGACTCGTTTGAAAAGTTGCACTGTTACTTCGCAACTGATTGGTCCCACATATGGTTGCCACATAATGGTAAACCAAATCAAATTAGAGTAGACCGAGAAAAGTTCATGAAATACACAGTCACTGACCTCGAGGGAAGCAATGAACCTGTTACCTTCACTAATAACATCATTGGAAATTACTCAGCCAAGTCATTTTTTGGATCCTTTAATGCTTAGATGTCTCCCTTCCCAGATAATATTGTAGTGTCTCAAATAGAAAACTTTTCACAAACAAATTCTTCCAAGTGTGTAAATGTAGTAAATAAGGTTTCAAATAATTCTTTGTTCTAGACTCTTTATTTTGATGGTTCCAAATCTGAAGACGACGCAAGTGCACGATACATTTTGATAAACCCACAAGGAGAGAAAACCATGTTAGCTTGCAGACTTGAATTTCAGTGCACTAATAATATCGTTGAATATGAAGCATTGATCCAAGGACTGTCTAAAGCCATTGATCTTAAAGTTAAATATTTGCAAGTCTATGGAGATTCTAAAATAATCGTCAAGAAATACAATTCATTGTGTCTCTGGGCACCTTAAGCATTATCAATTGTTAGCCCAGAAACTTTCTTCCCATTTCACCGCTTTTAATATTTCTTCAGTTCCTAGGTTGCAAAACACAAGTGCTGACTTACTCGCTAATGTGGCATCCAAGCTTATACCCTTCGAAGATTTCAATCTAGATAGATTTTCAATAGAATTAATATTTAGGCCATCTATACCTGATAATGTAACAAAATGGAGATTATTCAATAATGATGCAGATATAGTTAATTTCCTTACATCAAAAGGGTCGTATGAGGAACAGGTCATAGATGAACACGAGCATGACCTACAAATTAAACACAATCAAGACCAAAATCCGATCCCAAAGTCTGTAGTTAAGATGGAATATCTCTATGATGTAAAGGATAGGTTCAAGAAAGTTACCAACTCCAAAACTCAAAGTTCTACTTTGAGATTTGAAGTAGTAAACCTAGGGTCAATTGAAAAACCTCAAAATGTTAACCTAGGTCTTGGCCTATCATCTGAAGAAAGAATATCATTCATTAGGTTGTTGAAAACATACAAAGGTGTATTTGCTTGGGATTACACAAATCTCAATACCTATGATACCTTTGTAATTCAATGTACCATACCTATGATTTCGAATGAAAAACCAGTTCAACAGAAGCTTCAGAAAATTCACCCAAACCTTGAGAGTCAAATCAAATCCGAATTGAACAAGCTTTTGAAAGCCAAAATAATCTTCCCTATTAGACACTCAAAGTGGGTATCAAATATGGTGCCTGTAAGGAAAAATAACTGTGATATTAGGATTTTATTGATTTTAGAAATCTGAATAAAGCTTGTCAAAAAGATAAGTTTCTTTTGCCTACCATGGAACATATATTGCAATTAGTTGTAGGTTCCGAATTAATGTCTTTTCTAGATTGTTTTTTAGGATATAATCAAATTCTTGTGTATCCAGATGACAGATTAAATACAACATTCAGGACCAAGTGGGGAACATATGCCTATCAGAAGATGCCTTTTGGACTCATTAACACAGGTGCTACATTTCAACGTGTTATGAATATTGCTTCCAAAGGTTTGATTAATAGATCAGTTGTTATTTACTTAGATGACATCACAATCTATTCTAAGGATAGGAATAATCATTTGAGTGACTTGAAGCATTTTTTTGAAAGTTGCAAGAAATATGACATTTCCTTATATCCCAAAAAATCTTATTTTGCTTTACCAAAAGGCAAACTGCTTGGGTTTATAGTGTCCAAGAAAGGGATTTACATTGATCCTGATAGAGTCCAAGAAATCGAAAAGATTCCTCTCACACATAACAAAAAGACCATGCAATCATTCCTAGGTCAAATTAATTTTGTAAAAGGATTTGTTCCATATTTTTCACAGATCGTCTTACCCCTTCAAGCAATGATAAGAAAAAACACAGTTTTCAAATGGGGCAAAACGAAAGAGAGTCATTTGAGTTAATTAAAAATGCCATTATTAATGCTCCTTCTTTAAAAACTCCTGACTTTCTCAAACCATTTGTATTATATACTTTTTCATCTGATACATCATATGTAGCAGTTTTAACACAACTGAACGATAAAAATGTTGAGGCACCCATCTCTTTTTTTAGTTCCAATTTGCAAGGTGTCGAGTTAAATTATTAAACTGTTGAAAAACAAGCATTTGTTGCTTTTAAGACCTTGAAACATTTCAGGCCTTTTCTTCTCAAAACCCATACAAAGATTGTAGTACCCTACCCTAACCCACAATAAGGCAATTATTGATCCAAAGGGAAGTAGGGGAGAAAAGACCCAATTGGGTTATCGCACTTCAAGAATATGATGTAGAAATCCGACCAACGAAAATTGTTAGGGGCCAAGGTTTTTGTAGGATGTTAACTAGAGCTTCCCACTTGTCAACAAGAGAATATCAAGGTAATCAAGTACAAATATCAGAGGTAATCCTCAATGATGAACAATCACAATATGCTGATTTGAAATTTTATTTAAAGAATGGGTATGCTCCTATGCATCTTAATTATAAAACAAATTGTGCTTTAAGGCTGAAATCAAATCAGTATGAATTAGTCAATGATGTATTGTTTAGAAAAAATTATGATTCAGTATTGTTAAGATGCTTGGAAAAAGCTGAAGCTGAGAAGGTCATGTAGGAATTACATGATGGACTAGCTGGAGGACGTTTCAGAGGAAATAACACATCTCACAAAATCCTGCATGCAGGATATTATTGGCCAACAATATTTAAGGATGCACATGAATATGCAAGGAAGTGCAAAACTTGTCAAACTATAGCTGGAAGAGAAAGGAAGCCAACATTCCCTTTGCAACTAGTAAACATACAACAACCATTTGAACAATGGGGATTGGACATAATTGGTGAGATTGTTCCTAACTCTTCCAAAAAACATAGATATGTCCTTAGAGCCACTGATTATTTCAAAAAATGGGTAGAAGCTATCCCACTAAGGATAGCTAATAAAAAAAGCATTATGAATTTCATTGATCAACACATAATTACTAGGTTTGGCCTACCCTTAGCTTTAATGTTTGACAATGCATCTTATTTTTTCTGGAAATGAAATGGTAGAATTTGCTCTAAAGCGAGGATTTAAGTTAAAATATTTAGCCATATATTATCCACAAGGTAATTGATTAGCAAAATCAACAAACAAAAATCTCATCAGAATTATCAAAAGGACTGTTGACTAGAATCATAGGAATTGGCACAAAGCATTGACATTTGCTCTTTGGGCAAATAGAATTACACAAAAGGCATCCATTGGTTCTTCTCCTTTTGCTTTAGTTTAAGGAAAATAAGTTGTTCTTCCGACAAATATAACAATCCCATCTCTTTCCCTTGTGCAATTCATCAATGAAAACCCATCCTCTTCTCTTCAGGTAAGACAGTTTCAGATTCTTAATCTTGAAGAAGAACGAGAAAAGGCTAAAGCAACCCACTTCCATCATCAACAATTAGTCAAAGCCTCTTTTGATACAACCTTTGCCAGTAAAAAAAATATTGAAGTAGGTGATTTGGTTTCAAAATGGCACAAAGCACACGAGGAAAAAGGTAAACATACCGAATTCCAAAGACTATGGCTCGGCCCTTTTCAAATCATTGAGAAAATTGGTCAATCAACATTTATTTTACACGACTTGTCAGGTAAGATAGATTATTTACCAGTTAATGGGAAAATCTTGAAAAAATACTTTTCTTAAAATATAGCCTCTTCCAATTTTGTATCATATCGCCTTTAAGATTCTGAACAAAATAAAGGTTAAGTAGTATTTACTTTTGGCTTTTCAAAATAAAATCTTTCACAACATTTTTGATTTTTTGCTAGTAAAAGTTAAAAGAAATAATTAAGACATTTGAGTACCAAAGTAAACCTCATTTCTATGGAAAAAATTGATCTTGCTAAAAACATTTATTCTATGAACAAACTCTTATCTTTATAAAATGTGAATGTTTTGTTATCAGTTAAGAAAATAATCTTTAACCTAGTAAAGACTTTATGCAGATCAATATCTTAAAACTCTATCATTATCATCCAAAACTCTTAAAGGAGCCAATGATTCACCCCATCCGATAAAATTTTCCTTTTTCAGAGTGTAATTCTAAAACATACGAAACTTAGAAGATAAAAAGTCTCATTATGAGCTTGTTTACCATGATCATAGGGAAATAATTAAACTAATATTACCAAAAATGCATATCAAAACAGGGTAATAACCCAATGATATCATTGAATAGAGGATGAGGGGTCTCATCAAGAGCCAACTTGTTCAATATAGTTACAACCAATGAATGGCATTGTCATTATTAGGTCACCAAGCCTAGACAATGTCTTTTAAGAAACCTAAAAGAAAATATTGTATTAAAAAGTAAAAAAAAAAGGAGAGGATCCAAGTGAGATTCAAAGCAAATGGATATCATTCTGAGTTTTTAAAATTACTTCAGATGGGACAATGAATCATTTTTGGTTAAAAGATAACCTTGTCGAGGTTATAAATGCCCGCTGGCAACAGAGGCTCTATCTGTGATAAATGAGTAAACACAAAAAAAAATGATTTGTAGAAGATGCCTGCTGCAGGACTCTTTAAATCTTATTATTGGATGATACAAACATTTGTATTTTTATCACTACAAGAGTAAAGTAGTTGAATAAATAGATTAAGTGATTATGATTCTAGAGAAATGTTGCTTACTTTATAACTCATGTAATTCTTATTCCTATAACCCTAATTACTTTGAAAGTTTTAGGAATTTCAGAAAACCACTCAGAGATAACTGGTTCTCCCAAGTGAATCACCAATTGTTGTACGGTGAATTAACCCCCCCATTTATATATAGCAATAGATGATGTTAGACATATAAATGGGGACCCTTTTTAAAATTTTAGTCTTAGAATAATAAAACCTAACTCTAAGAAATTGCCTCAAAAAACTCTTAAAACAAACCAAAGATAGGATCCTCATCGCAAATCACAAATCACTTTTTTCCATGTAATGAACATAAAGCACCTTTAAGAAATTGCGAGGTGCGATCAAACCTCCCGCTGCGATATCCCAATTAAACAACTTGTGAACTCGCAATCACATTTTGCAAAAATCGCAACTAATTAAGCCTTGCCGCTATGAACTTCATTAATGATTTGCGAGATGGAATATTGCGATATCGTAATTGCATTTTCACGTTACAAGCAGGAAACACTACATTACATCATTTTAAAGATTGCGATGTGCGAATAAGAGCGATAAGCATGTGAATTAAATGCGTTTGAATGTAATAATGAACAATTTGACATGTTAATAAATGTTTAGCGGCCCAAGGAGAGGTAATGATTTTCCAAGTTATGGGCAGTTAACGTTGGATATATCATCTAAACCTTTCCCATGATCCAAGGTCATTTCAGAAAAGCTTTCAGTCTTAATTGCCTGATACCATCTGCACTGATATATCTCGTTCATTTAAGGCGAGCTACAAAATACATGTCATTGAGGAAGGTGATGTAGAGACAAAAGAAACAGAGCATTGCAGAGTCTGAGTTTACAGAAATGGCTCCTATATTCTCTGATACGGTATGCAGTGCTGACAGGGGAGCAACAACCTGGGAGGTCATATACAACAGGCTCGAGGATGAGCATCCTAAGGTTACTATCACAAAAGCAACAGTTTATTCAACAAGACCTTCAGGACTCCAATTCAAGGATGCCACCTATTCTTTCCTTCATAGGATATGAGCGAGAGCTAAAATCCTTCCATAACGGATATGATCAGGTGGGTGATGGAAAACCTCACAATTAAAGATAGGCAATTTAGGAATTCGCAAATTGAACTCGTGGGTTCATTCAGCACAGAGGACCTGAAACAAATGTACCATATACCTGACCCTCAGGATCTATATGATACCACATATGTGGCCAACTTTGCAAAGTAGCACCAAGATCCCTTCAAGGTGATCCAGGGCTGGAGAGTGTTGGAGAACAAATTCAAATTCGAGAAATTAGTTATGTATGCTATAGCCTCTTTAGCAAACCCCTACACCTATGCAACTGCTATGTTATGTAGACTATATGGGTTACCCAATAATGCTAAGTATTCCATAGAATGGATTCCTTTGATTGATGCCTATGTTAATTCCCACATTATGAATTGGGCCACCATCCTATTTGATAACCTAGCCACCATCATCACTGAATATCGACATAAGAGATCCTCCTATCCAGAGAACCTTCCTCCTTTCTATTTCAGTGCCTACATTATGGATGCCATTTGTTTTTGTACTAAATTTCCAATCATGGGTTGGAAATGGACCTTAAAGGACCCCTACCCTATCCATCTTAGTCATAAGAAAATGTGGGATTCCCATTACATACCCCATTTATATAAAATATGACATGTTGTTATTTTGCCGCTGTATTAATTAATTTTCAACAAGAAATCCCCCAGGTTTTCCCAAGAAGCCGCTACAGACCTTATGGCTGTCGGAAAATATTTTGTTGAAGAATGGTTCACCTATGTTAAGGTTTTTTGGTAGCACAACAGACCCACATGTCCTCCCCTTATATATTTCTGATAAATTGTTGGCAAGGGAAATGGCCTACCAGACCGTGGGAAAAATTCCTTACCAAAGTTCTCAAAGAAAGTAAGAAATTGTTATGGCCATCTTTTCCTATCAAGTGCGGTTCTTTTTCTTTGGAAATTTTAATCATGCGATAAAGGAATCAGTAAGCATGGAATGCCTCAGGATTTGTACTTTTCTGAAAAGGCAATTTGATCCTGACAAAGTAGCATATAACATCACCACTGCACTAAAGATCAAGCCATATAGCCATGAGGCTAACGATTTTGAAGACCTGTTATAGTTGGCCGAATCCTTTGAACAATCGTTCGAATGGGCGAGGGAAAATCTGAGTCTTGGAGATTTTGGAAACTTTCAGGAATTCAGAAACAAAAGGCTCGAAATAATCCCGATGTACTTGTTGAAAATCGAGGACAAGCCCACACCCAATGTGACTATCAATAGCGAAGGACCTAGTTTTCGCATTGAATCTCAAGTAAATACTGAGAAAAAGCTGGATACAGGGAAGGCCCATGACACTGATAACACAACAGAATCTAGCATGAAGTCAACTAAGAAACAGGTTATGAGCACCCCACCTAAAGAGATCAGTTTAAAGGTCAAAATCGACAGTTTGGAACATGAGTGTGATCAGTTTAATAAGAAACTGCAAGACACTCCCAACACCACAGATACCCAGGAAACAATGAAGTGTCAAACTCCTATGCATAATCAGGACAATACAGAGTCCAAACCAATAGATGAGCAAGCAACAACGTCTCAGTAGACTGAGATTATCCCTTCTCTGCCCTCAACAGAGATTGTCTTGAAAGTGATTGAAATCCCTCCTCTAGATGTGTTCTACGGCTCGTTGCACAAGGATGTAGTAAGAAGACAGAGGAAAATGAGAAGGGTAAACCACACTCTGTTTGCCACCAACCTTATAAAAGAAGGCAATCCAAAAGAAATGCTCGATTTAAGTGATTTGCATAAAAGCTGGCAAGAAAGAGTAGAAACTCAAAGGGAAACAATTGAAAAATTGGCAAAGACCATTTTGGATTCGTATTGGCAATACCTCGTTAAGCCGCACTACCAAATCATGACCCTTAATTGCTCTCTTCATTTGACTCAGCGGATGCTTCAACCTCTGACTGATGCGATCTTTGAAGGATAGGTCAGAACACATTTTGGGGCACCTCCTAAAGTCAAATCAGTGGCCGACATATGTGATATGAAGGACAAGATGGAAGATAGAAAATCATAATCTCAGCCTCTTCTCATCAAGCGACTGTTTATTTTTAGAGTTAGGTAACTAGTTAGGAGGAAGGTTGTTTGAAACCTCCTCAAATTTTTGTATAATCTATTTTTTCACATTAGTTAGAATATTATTTATACCTTTCTCATGCATTTAGAGGAGGGTCCAAAAGTTTATAAAAAACATTTGCAAAGGATGCACTATTGTAAGTTTGTGAATGCTTTGGTGAAATTATGGAACATGATTGTTTCTTTTTAAATATCAGACTACTTTCCTTTGTAGACGCACTATTGTATACTTGGGAGATAATTTGATCTGAAGAAAGGAGTTGATCCATGTCATTAGTCAAATGAGCAAAACTTCACACACATGGTACTTTTATCGTGTATGATTGATTCTGTCTCTATTAATTAGTGAAAACACTTTATTTTCATGAGCTATGTATGGAATACATTCTTTCGGTTAAGCGTTAATTGCACTATTGTATGATTCCTAGCTAAAATTGTCTGCATTCATATAAATCATCATATATGCGATATAGTTTATACAATTTCTTTGACTAACTATTTAGTCAAAGAAATTATCATTATACATTATCATATCTGTTTTATGCATGATTAATATTTATTATCACATGTCAAGCATATATCTTTGTAGATCGCATATCAGACAAGAATACCTGGGTTTATATTAGAATAAGTTAGTTAGATATTTTCATAATAGAATAGGTCATTTAGATTATCATTATTCTATTGCAATCACTCGTGAACCACCCACTTTCATCTTAAAACCCACACTGGGAAACTGGTCCCATTATCCCTAGTCAGAGCCACCACTTTAAATGGAAAAGGAGCTGTCTTAAGGTCCGGACCAGGTGGTTATCCCCCATGTTTTGGCAGCAGAAATCTGAGGCCGCAACACCTCCATACATGTTCATTTACTCAGTTGTGAATTTAAACTCCATGTGCCTTTCATGGTATATTAGGAAGAGGAATATGTCCTACCTTCTATAGAGGATTTGGCACCAAATGCTTTGGGAGAGTTGACAAAAGATACAATTTTGTAGAAGAGGTCCAGAAATATAAGACAGGGGTAACATGACCCTTGACATATTGGGTTGAAAGGAAAAATTCCAGGAAAGGCTAAATGATACACCTAAGAGAAGGTGGAGGAAAAATTTACTCACCTCCTATAGTAGATGGTTTTCAGGATCAAAAGACTCCCAAAATGGGGAGGTGTGATCCAAACTGGGTCATTATATTATTTTTCAACCATTTTGATGCTTCTAGAGTGGAAAAAGTGGAGAAATAATCTCATATGACTATTTTTACCGATGAGACCCAATTTGGAAAATTAGGGTCTAAAAATTTATAGGAACATTTTGAGGCATCAAACAAGATTTTTGAGATGTAAAAATTTTCTTCTTTAACGCCACACATTTTTTTCCTATTATACACATAGAGACATTTCCAATGGCACAATAGTCACCTCAATCGGAGTCCATAAGAAAAATTTATGCCACTCAAAACTTGACCTTCCTGTTTTGGCCACCATAATTTGAGAGGATGTCACGTTAGCTTCCATAACTAATGGAAAAGGGACTAGCCACACGATCATGATGAGGAATACTCTATAAGAGTCCATATTTTAACTATAGATAAGAGTTGAAGGAGTCAAACCTAATCACTAGTAGACTATCGAATTGTGTTATAACTGGGCCATTAGGAGAAAAAGGGGTTCCATTCTTAGAAGAAACTTTTGTTCCTTAGATGAATAAAGTAGCTAAGAGGGATAGGGAGAGAGAACACATAAATGAATTATGCACAATAGTAGCCCATAGGCCATAGGCCATACTTCTTTGTATTCACAATTATTTTTTTTAGAGAAAGAGAGCAGAGCGACCTCACCTTCTAGTTGGGTTTTTCTCTCGAAAGGGTTTCATTGTTCTCTATTTTCTGCATAATTATGATTTACATCATATGCAATAAATAATAATTTAAAGATCTAGAAATATAAATAGAAATAAACCCTCATATTGTAGATTTTGAATTTTTAAGTATAATTTACTAAGGTATGTTGGGATGAACAGTCCAATGGAATATCCATGACAGTTTATGGATCAACATGTGATGGATATGACAACATGTCATTTTGATGCTTCATTTGATTTTCTTACTCCTAAGACCACTTTGTCTTGTGTTGTCAAATGGAGTTGGAGTATAAGTATTAACGTGTCGTAGAAAGAAAAATGGGTCCAATACTAGCTAGATATTACTTTAATTGGATTCATTAAAAGAAAGAATAAAAAAGGGTTTCCTTCTCCATCATAACCTTCCTTCCATGTTAGGGTATAGAAAGAATATTTTTGAAGAGTCTAGTTACAAATTCATTAATATTGCACCAAAATCCAATCAAGGGGTGAGGATGTGAATAGTTTGTGAACGACGACAAAAAGTGAGGTTTCAATAAGATTAGGGTTTCCATGCACCAACCATGGCAAGCTGTCGAGGAGGGTGATTACCCCTCCTTCCACAACAGATTAGCAAGCTACTTACAAAAGAAAAATAAGGCACAAAAGTAGGAGAAAGAGGAAAAAAACTATTGATGAATCAAGAACCAAGGAAAATTAGGAGGAAAATGTAGAACAAAGTAATCAAATAATAGGTTAGCTAGATAATAAACAACCACAACACTCAACTAGTTGTACCTCATAGGCTTACCATATACCAAAATATGATATCACATCAACAAAAATTGTAAAAAACATCCATTATATGTAGGATCATGATATTATCGGTAAGTTTATGGGGATTTGGATGACACAAAAGGATTTTATTTCGTGAATCAAAACATGTTGGAAGTGAAAAGGACATATAGATCTTAAAAAGTTTTTTCATGGTTATCTTCAACAACTTGGGAAGACAAGGAAAGGTTTTTTTTTAAGATGGCCCGTATTTCTTTTATGCTAAAATGTATCTGATATTTTAGATGGATTGATTTAGTCTTGAAGAGTAATATTTAACAAAAAATCCAATATGGATCCACTTTTCCTCTAGCTCAGGAATTCTAGGAAGAAGAGATCCTTTGATATTATAAGAAATACCCTAGGAACATTCATAATAGCATTAGAGGCTATAAAACAAGGAAGGTATACATCATAAGTGAGAATCTTTGTTTATATGAATATTTCAAAGCCATTACTAGCATCAATTTGCCTAAGCTATAAAGACTCTACATGGCTTCAAATATTAGATTACAAGCACATCCCCTTTAGATGTTGAAGGGACCATGAACATGGGAAACTCTTTTGGGACTATCCACTAAACCAAATTCAAAACCCCCAAGGTCCAACAAAGAAATATGTAGAAGGATTTGAGAGGTAACTAGTAGGAAAAAATGCTAGAGGAAGCCAATAGTAAATACTGTGACCATAATATATGGCTAGTCAAAGTTAGTTGACCAAAATCCCAAGTTGTAGAGCTAAATTGGTGCTAAGGGGTTAGTTGGCACTAAGTTTGGTAAGGTTCTCCAAAGTTGGCAGACAAGCTAAGATAGTGACAGTTAAATTGTGGGCAAGTTTGTGGGTGGATTGCACACCACACATCACCTCTAACTCATCAGAGAAAGAGTGGAAGCTAATGTCTACCCAAGAGTTAAATAACAGGGGGTTGTTTGCGATGGGTTGGATTTCCCAAACCATCGATCATGTGCTTGGTGATCCTTTCTAAAATTGAACCCCCTCGCCCCTTTACCAAGAAATAAAAAAAGCAGGTTTTGTAAAAACCATCGACAAAGAACAAAGGAGATGACACAATGTTGGATCTAACAACCAATAGAAAGCTCAAGAGGTACAAGACAGGTCTTGCTCGGGAAACGTAACCATGGAAAGTATTTCCTTGGGTGTTTTCAATGGTAGTGTGGTACCAAAGTGTCAGATATTTGAGATTCAAGGTGAGATGGCACATGTGTAGAGTAACAACCAATCAAAGCTCTAGAGCATTTGCGCAGGGGGGGCCAAGGGAAATGTCACCTTGAAGGTCCTCTCCTCGAAGTTTTTCCCTAAGAGTTTCGATGGAGTTGCTAAGTCTTATTACTAAGGAGACTGGCCTTGGGTGATGACAAACACTCCATCTATTTTTGTTGTTAAAAATTTTCATCTCGACACTTTTATTTTTATAAAATAAAATCATGGAAAAACCAAAAGCCTGAGAGACCTTTCCTTCATACCCTTGATAGCATGGTCGAATGGAAGAATGAAACTTGGTGTAATATGATTGGATAGAAGAGACACTCTGGAGCCACGATGGCACGTGGCATCAATAACTATAATGGATGAGATGATTTTATCATGATGTCGACAACTTAAAATCCCAAGGTGGCGTGACACTCCTAGACAATGACACATGGCATGTAGATTTGGAACTTTTGGGTGGCCAAGTGGTCCGAAAATGAGTGATAGGTGGACCACTCAGGAACAAACACATTGTAATCATGACATCACCTTAGAGGATTGTCCCTGGAGTTTTAGAAGTGAGTTGCATTTGAAAAACCCGGGGTAATGGGTCAGGGGGATGAGAAAATCTACGAAAAATAAAGTTTCGTCAAGCCTTGTAAGGAGTGTAAAATGGGGCCCAACAGTGAAGTGGACATACATGTAATCCTAACATAATTCCTATTGGTTTGTATGTACAATATGGCCGCATAGGGACACGCCACCCTAATAGATTAACCCCAGTGGGATATGAAGGAGGGCGAAGTTATATTGGAGGGGCGACGAGGTAAAGCATTGTGGGAGTTTGAAAGGGGAGTTTCATGCTTCAATGTATAGAGGCTTAGGCCTATGTGCTTAAGCACTGAGGGCTAAGCACTAGTGGGCTTGAATGGGTCGACAACTATTTTGGCATAAATGTCGTATTTGGAAGATTTCATTAATTTTGGTAGATAGATAGATTTGGGGCTGTAATCATGCTACAATTATAATCTCTTCCAATTCCCGTAAATGCTAGAATTGACCGCAGATCCTTAAGGAGCTCACTCATGCAAAGGAGTTAAGGCCAATGACACTACATTGTACTAACTCACAGAGTTTGGTCAATGGTGTTGGTTGAGCACATTTGTTCCAATGATGGGATTCCTTTGCGAACTATTCAGGAAATAGTCCAAGAACTCTTGGTGCCATGCTCAATTAAATGGAGAATCCCTTCAGGAAGTTTGTAGGATAACAAAAACCCTGTCAAGTGTCCTCTTCATGTACTACGATCATTTAACAAGAATTCAAAGGGGATCTATATTCAAAAGTAAAATGTCACAAGTATCATGCAAGAAATCATTATTGAAATTAAATTCACTGATAGTGTGCTACTTCTATTCTAATTGGAATACTCTGTTTCAATTAATGTACGATCTCAAACTAAGAGGTTGTAAAAAAGGTTACCCTCTAAAAATAATTTAATGGAGAAAGTGTTGAAGGAGATGAAGGGATGAATGTGTTGAGTGTGGGGTGTAGCTATGTATACTAGTGAGTTGTGGTTGAATGGAGGTGGGCCAATGGAAAGGTGGTAAAGAGAAGAGTATAGGATGCAACAAAGTTGTTGTAGTAGAGATGAGGGAAGCTGAGTGTGTGTGTGCAGGGCAGAGATGAAGGAGCTATAAGAGACAACATATCAAGTTATTTATGCTTTTATGTAATAGAAGTAGGCCATTGTTCTTATTCTAAAAATTATATAAAAAGTAGGAAAATTGGATAACGCAGGTAGAGGCCTGCATTTATAAGAGGTTGGAGCCTCTAGGAAAGTTGTGGCTTTCTAATTTGAAGGGGTTTGGAGCATTTTATGAGTGGGTGCTCACAAACAAATGATGTAATTAGAGTTGGTGCCTTTATTATCATCATAATACAAAACAAGATTTGGTTTTTTTTTTTTTCTTAGAAGGGTTTCCACATAAATATGTGTGCTCCGATATGTATGAATGATGGTATATCACATGATGTTCAAGTATATGCAATTTAAACTTTAGATATTCATCTTAAATATTGTTAAACGTTTTAATTACTAATTCACTCCCCCTCTTAGTAATTCCTTATTTAAACAAGAAGACCTTGACCTTCAAATCCTTGTAGCTAATTGGAAGGCTACTGACTGCAAATGAATTTCAGAATCACAAATACAATAGTTGAAGAAATCCTATATCAAAAGCCACAAACTCCTAAAAGAAAAATAAAAAGTTATGCTGTCCAAAAATATCTCTCTTGGTCTTAAAACCAATTCTCTAAAGGAATATACAAAAGAAAAACAGGAAAATAAAGAGGCATAAGAAGCAACAATGTTAGGATATTTAGACACCTAGGATTTAGTTAAGTTCAACTTGGTCTAATTTGTTTATTAGGTAAAAGTGCATTTATTAGTGTGTTTATTTAGTATGCATTAGTTGAAATGTAATCTAACTGTCATGGTATGTTCTAGACAAAGAGTGACTTGATGACTCATATTCTCCTTGATAATAATGACTATTGATCTACGGCTTGACACCTAATTGGTATACTATATCTATTTAAAGAGCATGGGGCTCCATGCTTAATGATCAAATTTGAGGACTCTCTTGTGTAAAAAAAATAATTTTTTTACATTAATAAAATTTCCGTAAGTGACCACATTTGCAGGGATCATGGACTATTTTTCTCTTAGAGGGTTTTAACCATGGGATTTTTAACTCTTACCCACTCTCTCTCCCCCAAATTTACCCCTCACTCACCAACTTATTCTTCCCCACTCTCTTTCTCTCCCCCCCTTCTCTCTCTCCACCCCTTGGCCCCTTCCCCTACCGCTTCTGCAACCCCACTTCAACCATTTCCCATGTGTTAAAGTCCCTAGTTACAATAATACACATGCATTCCAACTGTTAGGAACGAACACACATTTTTCAATATTAGGAAAATTTTTAGTGCTAGCAATAAGCATGTATTTTTAGTGCTAGGAACACATGTGGTTTTTGGGATTTTTTTTTTTTTTAGCAGGAAGCTTAGATGCACAATGAGTTGGTTTCTTTGGATATAGGTTCGGGATCACAAGCCTACTGCTTTGGCTGCAAATACATGAAAACATAAATTTTTGAGAAAACACATATATATCTCTATCTTTGATGTTATTTTTCTATAAGCCAGATAAATCAGTTGTTCATGGAACTACATACACATATAGAGACACCTGCATGAACTCTAAATGTATAATTAAAAAAAGACTTAATGGTGTTTACTATTTTTAATATATTTCTCTCTTGACATATACCAAAATGTTAAAATACATTCATTTTTTATTTCCACTACAACCTTTTTTGACATCAACCATTTGAAAAAAAAGAACTATATGGAGAATGAAAGGACATTAAGACCTAGAATTTAGAGAGAAAAAAGAAATGTTCAATAATGTTGAGACCCTTTTAGGTTGCATTGATGGAAGGCATTGTAATTTGAAATATTTATTGACTTCTATAATTTAATTAATTAATTAATTTATTTATTAAATTAAGATTGTAAATTTTGAAAAAAATACCCATGGAGAACACTTTTTTCTCTACAACTCTACATTTTTTTTAGAAAGATTCCATCATTTAGATACTCACCAATGGAGATGTATGCATTTATTTGAATGAAAAATAACACACCAATAATAGGTAAAGTAAAAGTTCACATAGCTATACATAATATATATAAACAAAAAATTATAAATTCAGAAAGTTAATTCATTTGTCTACATTTAATTTATTTCCACTATCTTCAAATTCATTGCATGAGTACCTCTAATCATTGCTCAAAGTTAACATATTTTTGTTTTTCCAAGTTTGCATTGCCACTGATGCATCATGAGAGACCATCATTAACTTACACAAATAAGAATTATTGCACATAAAAACTATATTTGTATTTCATTATATCACAATATCACATATTTATACATTAGACTTAGACTTGAGATAGATTGACTATCTTAGCCAGATAATGTATTTCATTGAGAAAATATCTCTCATGCTAAATACTGTGGGGGGGGGGGGGGGGGGGGTTGGGGGGCACAGGGATTATTCTTTAAAATTCTTCATTCTATTTAAGGTCTTCATTTTTCAATGTTGTAAAATTAGTAGACACTAATAAATTACACAAAATCAAATGAACACATATAATAATAGATATTTAACATGGAAACCCATACGAGAGAACATTCAAAAATATTTTCTTGTTTAGATGATGTTTGTAGGCAACAACCTATAGTTACAAGGTTTTGAAGCACCGACTTGTACAATACACCTATCCCCTTTGGAATTTGTAGGCTAGAACTATTAGAGACACCAATCCCCAAAGTTTTGCAGGCACCCACTTGCAGGGAACTTCAATCCCATTTTAGATATTTTTTTGTATATTGTTAGTAGCTAACTTAATCAACTCTCTAGTATAAAATATTTACATCAACATGTTCTACAACTATTTAGTCTCTCATTGCACTGTAACTTCTGCTCAATGTAATCATTATTTTCTCTTTGTTCTGCACTTTGTTTTCTTCTCAATTAAATATGATATGCTCTATGTGCTTCACATTCTATATGCTTCATCATTCACACTAGCTATCACAATCACTCTCACTTGTATCATTCAACAAAAAAATCATTTTCCTCGATATCAAACTTGTTGCCCCTTTGCTTTGCTATTAAATTTGCTATGACACAGCCTTCACACATTTGTTGCCACTCTCCTTTGTTGTCACACAATAATTTTGTTGGGAACGGGTTCTCTAGGGTCATTTTTGGGGTTAAAAGCCCAAGCTTTGGGGCATAAAGCCCATGTTTTTGTATAAGAAGTGTGAAGTCTCCACATTTTGTGGCCATGGAGCGCGAGGATGTAAAGAGTCATAAAGGGCTTCCGCCCTTCTTTTATGTAGCTTGTTTTGGCTTTAAGATATCCCCCCATGGTTTGCGGACCATGGGATTATATAAAAAGGGAAGTCTTAGAAGAGTCTAAGATAGTTCAGCCTTGGTATATTTTGAGTCATTGATGAATGTAATGGGTGTGTGAGAGCTAAAAGCGAAGAGTCTTAGTGTAGGAAAGAGGCTTTGTAGCTGTGTGTGCAGAGGCCTAGGGTAGAATTCCGCCGCTGAGTGCACGAACCCCTGCAGCTGTATGCGCAGGGCGGTTAGAGTCTGTAAAGAAGATCTGAAGCATAAATAAAGAGAATTATTATGGAATTATCTGTGTATGATCTATTTTACTTTTGTTATAAATGCATATGATTATGTTATGATGAATACTAGGTTTATGTTTTAATGCTTTATTGATGTGCGAATCCATATGCTTTGCTTTGTTATATGAACACAAGTAAGAATATCTGTTTATGTGAAGATCCTCTTAATGCATGTTGAAGTTATGAGATACTTAAGCTAATACAGAATTAAGAGTAATTATAGATATGCATAAGTGGTTGATCCACCTATCTAGGGCACACGAGGGACAGTAGTAGACCTTCACGGAGGTCTAGAGGACAACTAAGGGGAAAATATCGATAAGCCCTAAAAGGCTTATCAACCTGCGTGAAGGAAGGTTTAGGATATATAATGACATTACTACCATCTCTGGGTGCAGAAACTTGGTTCTTGCATCCCCCCATACTACTTCAAGTGAGACTTCAGTCCACGCTTTATGGATTGATGCTAAAAGGGCCAGTAGTGTAGGGATTTTCTTGGCTAATCAACGTTGAATTTGGGTTAGGGCCCATCAAGCCAAAAAATGGTTCTGTTGTCGTGACCAAGATCTACATAAAGAGATGTGTGATGTCATATCACTGGAATCCAACTAAGAAGGAGATCGAGATTGGTTGGATAGAAAGATCCACAAATTTGCAGCGCAAGAGAATAGGAATCCATGATTGACAAAATAATAATGGTTGGACAGATATATGTACATAGAGATACACTAAATCTTATTTTGTTCCTTCCTGGTTGAATTATACGAGTGGATCGCAAAATTGGTAGACATCCAGGGAAGGTGGAGGCTTGATGGTCTAATAGTCTGGACCCCAGAGTTAGTGTAGAGATTAGAAGCCTCTGAAGATAAGAGTGCACGCATTGTCAATCATTGGCTCATCATAGGAGGATTCGTGAAAGAGTTTATGGTTGATACTTTGGTCAGTTACAGTGAAGTAGATCGCCGCTTCTTCAAGGGACCGCGAGATAAGTATTTAAGGTCTTTAAATACTTGGATTAAGATGATCTTGTGTGAAAAGTGGGTTATGCAGTTACCTTGATGTTTGGAGCTACGTGAAGTGGAAAGATCTTCAGGGATAGAAGGAAAAAAGGCCTTGAATATAGCCCGCCAATTGGACCTCCTCTGAGTGACGACGAGGAAGCAACACGGGCTTCTCCAAAGAGCACTATTCAACTGATAAAATAAGGGTTCCTGTGAATACCCCATCCACCCACACCACCTCCATCTTCACCTATGCCACATATGCCTTCGCCCACACCACCGCCACCTCCACCAAAATCCAATATGGTGAATTTAGTAAAATTTCCTGTGTTCAAGGGGTCGGGAGCTGAGGACCCGAACCAATTTTGGTTCTTCGTGAAGGCCATATGGGAAGCTCAGGGTATTCAAATGATTAGATGAAGTAAGCAACGTTGGTTACTTCTTTGTAGGAATGCGTGCTAACATAGTACATTAAGTACTCCACTGATAATCTGATGGCTTCATTAGAAGATATTTAGACCACGCCAAATAGGGAATTCAGCAGGCCCAAATCTGAAGCTCAATAAATTGTGGGATTCAAGGACATCATGATGAATCTTGGTGAGACACCCTAGGATTTGGATCAAAGGTTGAAGTGCACAATCCAAGAAGCCAACATGAATCTCATGGATGGGCAACACCGTGAATGGTTTGTGGCTTCGCTCCTACCCCATCTAAGGGTGCTTTGTCACAACCAAAGATTGGAATCTAGGTGGAAGCCCTGGAGATTGCAATGAGATTGCATGAGACACCGATGCAAGATGCTAATTTAGGGGTTTAGAATATTCACATGCAGTTGCAAAACCTGTGCCTAGAATTTCAAAGTCTGAAGAAAGAAAGAATAGTTTTGCCAAAGGTGCATAAAGAAGTTTGGTGCTTGAAGTACAAAATTCAGGGGCATGACAAAGATCATTGTCTAGTCTTTGCGAATTATGTTGCAGCAGGGGGACCAATGCTTCTAAAGCTAGAAGCTCAAGCAGGACGAAGTATAGGGCCCGCGCTCTGGTGTGATATCTGCTAGGTTGCTGGAAAACATGCGACATATAATTGCCATTTGTTACAGAAATTTGTACAGGCACTGCAACAACTCTTTTGTAACTTCGGTCAATCGATGGGTCATGATGAGTGTAATTGCCATAATTATGAGCTAATGATGGATAGAACACCCGCATATAGGATGCAGGCAGAAACTTGGCCTCCAGACCAAGGAGCTGGGGGAGTGCGAGGCAAATATCAGGCATGCAAACGAGACTGAGGTGGAGGAGGACCTGGTAGAGGTCAGGGACAGGTCATTTGTTACAACTATGGAGGAACAGGACACTACACGCGAGGCTACATGCACCTGACATGTCTCTCATGACGATATTGTACTCAATTTGACCATGCAACAGAGGATTGCCCTATATTATTGGCTAATATATGTGAAAGGGGCATCCTTAGCAACCAACTCAGAACCCGCAAATGATGAGGGTAGAGCCTTGCGAAGAGGATCCTAAGGTAAAAATTGTGTCGTGGAGTGGAATGACGACTGGTGAAGATAAGGGGAAGCAACCTGAAGAAGGTGAATGGGTATGCAAAGCGCTAGAAAAGGAGATCGGGTTCGAACTAGAGCACACAAGGGAAACATTTATGGAAGAAAAGAAAAGCTTCTTTGAGGCGTCTACCTCAGCAAAGCCAGCTAAAGAGATGGACCCTTCCATGCTTACTACTTTCTTGGAGACCTATATGAAGCTGTTGCATGATAGCAAGGTTGTGAAAGGACTGCAGGAGCTGATAAATAAATGCGTCGAAAAATAAAACACTCCTGATGGACCGTTCATATTCAAGAAGATTGGTAAGCATAAGGCAAGAACAGGGCATGAGATGAGGCTCATTGTGCAAATAAGAGAATATGAGATGGATCAAGTTATGCTAGATCTAGGGTTGGACGCGAATTTTTTGCCTAAACAGACATGGGAGAGGATGGGGAGACCTGTGCTGCAGTGGTCTTTGATTTAGTTAAGAATGGAAAATCAGTAGAAAGCGAAACAACCAGTGCGCGAGTCGCCAAGAAAGCACCAGAAGAAAGAGAAGCCTACTGTGCAGGAGAAAAGTAAGGTAGTAGACCTAGAATCAGATGAGGGCATGGAAGACACTGGTATGGGCACATATGGTATTGATATTGAGGGGGTAGACCCTATCTCCAAGTTACTAGAATACATTCCTCCCTGCCAAGGCAAGGTGAAGGTCCCAAAGGACCTAGATGAGGGCAATTTTTTACTTAACACACTGTTGCTACTAGACAAGATCACATTTGAAGGTCCGCGCTTGGTTCGCGTGCCACATTTGAAGTTAGAGGATTGGGACTTGGAGGATATTGATTGGTTCCCCCACTTGGCGACTGATACACTTATGACCCACGTCTTCTATAAAGATTCTGGTGTAACTACACTGGAGCTGAGATAGTGGATTAAAGGGGTGGACAAGGTAGGACTGTTGAACCTACTATGGGTGCCGCATTACAACCACGCCCATCACTTTGATAGTGATCAAATAATTGTTATGCTTGGTGCACGAGGGGTGCCTATGGTTAGGAGAACCGACACCTATCACCAATATGTTGATCCATAGGATCACATTGCTACCACACTCAAGACTTAATCTGGCTAAGGAATTTGGCGGAAAGACTGGCGAGCACGACCTCACCTAGAGAATGAAGGACAAGTTTAAGCTTGTCAAGAAACCGCACGACTAGTCAATTTCTAGCAGAACCGACCCCGCGGTTAAGGTAGCCGACCAGATCCTGGCTAGGAAAATAATGATGAAGTGTTGCATGGATGAAGTGCCAGCACTAGTTGTGTCATTAGTGGCCCAGTGCGCGGAGGGCATACAATTCAATTGGGCACGCTACCTCTGCAGTGAGTTCCTCGTGAATTGAAGAGAAGCACAAGAACATAGTAAGACCTTCCATTATGCATGGCTTCTGCTATCAAACGTACTGGTCGCGTGGGAATTACCAGAGGATAGTCAGTTTCCTCCGATCGCATCAAATCTGCCAGAAGCATCAAAGTTTGCTTCATTCTAGACTATAAAGGACCTCAAAAGGGTCAAGGAAAGTAAGATATTTTGGGTGCTAATGGAGGAAAGCGTCCACGACATGATAAACCATAAGCTGCGGCTATCACCAACTGTCTTCGAGCAGTTGTCGGGCTATGTGGAGTTCAAAGAGGACTTTCAATGTGTCTCCATGCAGGCATGAAAGGACCCTGGGTAGAAGTGGTATGATCTTCCATACCAATCGTAGTGGTCCTTGAGCGTTGGCCAACAAAGTCGCACACAACCTCAGATTTGTCAGCTGGGTCCAATAAGTCTGCAGGAAAGCAGAAGATGACGGAGGCCCAGTTGAAGATGCCTCAACTGGACGAATGGAGGACAAAGGAGGCTGAGGAAAAAGCAAGAGTAGAGCGCACTGCAAAGGAGCAGGCTGTAGAGAAGGAAGGGGAGGAAGAGTGAAACTCTAACAAAAGGCAGAGGTTCTCTTCACCGCAAATAGAGGATGATGAGAATCAATCAGAACAGGATGGTGGAGACCAGGAGAGTACCCCATTTTGGGTTAAGCACACTAGGGAGTAGGAAAAAGAAGGGCCACGGAAGAAGTCCAAAGCCAATAAATCATTGCTTGACCCGAACTTTGACAGAGGGTGATCTGAATGACACTGGGGACATAGTAAGGGACATGACCGTGAAACTACTACAACAGTTTGAGAAACAACAGAAATAAGCCTTGGTCACCATTCATATGGGTCTGCATGAGCTATAGATCCAGGCTAATCAACTGTAGACCAGTGTAGGGTGGGGAATGCGGCGTTGACTAGTTTGGCACCTAGAACCTCAGAAGAAGTAGAGATGGTTCGCTCTATGGATCCCCGGGTTGTCGCACTACTGGATGGAGCTTTGACTGCAGAAACAGAAGTTGACAGGGCACCTTCAGCGCTCTCAAGAAGGTTGGGTTGAACTTGGCTGTGCTTCGAAGTGAAGCCCTTCACACCTTGCAAGACAATGTGATCGCAGAACTTTAGGCTCGAGAGTAGTGTATGCTGAATGTGATCAGCGAATAAAAGGTTAACAGTGCCCAGATGTTTGTCGAGAAGACTTCCATGATTGATCTCCTTAAGAAGATTTATGAGAAGAATGAGTGCACCATAGCCGTGGTAGCTGAAGCATGTAGAACCGTTCTGGAGTTGCATATCCCGGAAGATGCGTCGGTCGACACCAGAATTCGGAAGCTCGCTGTAGTTGTGCATGACGCAAAGACAAATTTGGCTAAGGTTTAGTTTGAGCTAAAACTTAAGATCACAGAGCTTGAGTTGAAGGCCCAGACTTTGACTCCACGAAAGGTCAAAGATCAGTGCGAGGCTGCTATCAAGGATGTAGTTACAACAATAGATGATGTAGTGAAGGATTGCACTGCGCTCTTCGAGCAGTCGATCGAAGTAGTTACTAGTCTGCACGAAGATCCCAATCTATAGAGATTAGAGACCAAGGTGAAGGAATTGCAGTAGAGGTATGAAGAGGTCAGAGTGATGGCGTGCATTGTCTCCATCACACAGAGGTTGGCAAAGCTGCAGGAAGCAAAGGCACTAAAGGAACATGTGGACTCAACACAACGTAGGGAGGCAGTACTGAAGGCCAGATTGGGGCCTTAGCTAGATGAAGCCTATGTGCTCACATCCACCATTGAAGGAAAGTTGGTGAACCTGCAAGCAAAATAGTAGCAAATCAAGGCAGATAACACAAGACCATCAATAGAGCAGCTAGTGGAGCAAGTCAACCATGCAGTGAAACAGCGTGCCACTGAGGTTGCATTGGTAAAAGTGAAGTTGGGAGGTCTTCGTGACACTATCTCTGTGCCAGCAGAGTGAATCGAGGGTGAGTCACCATATTTGTGTTGGGACCTGTTAGGAACGGGTCCCCTAGGGTCATTGTTGGGGTTAAAAGCCCAAGTTTTGGGGCAGAAAGCCCAAGTTTTTGTATAAGAAGTGTAAAGTCTTGACATTTTGTGGCTGCAGAGCGCGAGGATGTAAAGAGTCATCAAGGGCTTCCGCTCTTCTTTTATGTAGCTTGTTTGGCTTTAAGAGATCCATCCATGGTCTGCGGACCATGGGATTGTATAAAAAGGGAAGTCTTAGAAGCGTCTAACGCAGTTCAGCCTTGGTATGTTTTGAGTCATTGATGAATGTAATGGGTGTGTGAGAGCTAAGAGCAAAGAGTCTTAATGTAGGAAAGAGGCTCTGCAGCTGTATGTGCAGAGGCCTAGGGTAGAACTATGCAGTTGAGTGCGCAGACCGCTACAGCTATGTGCACAGGGTGGTTAAAGTCTACAAAGAAGATTTGAAGCATAAATAAAGAAAATTATTATGGAATTATCTGTGTATGATCTATTACTTATGTTATAAATGCATATTATTATGTTTTGATGAATACTGGGTTTCTTTTTTAATGTTGTATTGATGCGCGAATCCATATGCTTTGCTTTGTTATATGAACACAAGTAACAATATCTATTTATGCAAAGATCCTCTTAATGCATGTTGAAGTTATGAGATACTTAAGCTAATACAGAAGTAAGAGTAATTATAGAGGTGCATAAGTGTCTGATCCACCTATCTAGGGTATGCGAGGGACAGTCGTAGACGTTCGCGGAGGTCTAGAGGATGACTAAGAGGAGTATATCGATAAGCCCTAAAAGGCTTATCAACCTGCGTGAAGGAAGGTCTAGGATATAAAATGACATCACTACCATCTCTGGGTGCAAAAACTTGGTTACTGTATCCCCCCATACTACTTCAGGTGAGACTTCAGTGCGCACTTAGCGGATTGATGCCAAAAGGGCCAATAGTGTAGGGATTTGCTTAGCTAATTAACGTTGAACCTGGGTCAGGTCCCATCAAGCCAACCTACACAATCTTCACACATTTGTTGCCACTTTGCTTTGCTATCACACAACAATTTTCTATCACTCTTCTTTTATGCTATACATTCATTTGTTACAACTTTTTTTGCTGTTATATAGTCATTAGCTACAATTCTGTTTTTTTGTTACAAACTTGTTTCAATTCTCACGTTTTTTTCAAACCATCATATTAATAGACCCCACCACTTGATTTACTAGGTCATATATTTATATTTTCTTTCTGCTCAAATTTAAATATATCCATGGTTTAGAACCATAATATTGACAAATGGTATGGGCATTGAGGCCAATAGAAAGGTAAATATATTTTCCCAATTTCACGTGAGTATCGGGTAAAGGCAAAAGTTAACACTATTGAATAGGAGAAAAGACAAATGTTGTACATTCACACCATTGTTGCAAACTAGTTGCAACTCCAAATTGGTGTTGCAACTCCACAACAAGAATTATGACTCCACACATAAGTGTTTGAACTCCTCTATTTGAGTATGACATAGTTGTTTCTATTTTGACCCTAGCCATTGTTGCTACAATTCTAGTATTTCCTTTTGCAATGATGATAATGTTGCAACACACCCTGGACATACTGAAGCTACTGCAACTCTCAAACTTCCATTTCATTGTTGCAGTTCTCGAATTTTCTCATGCTGCAAATTATGTTGTTGCAACTCTTGTGTAACATCCCTAGTGAAAATTCCATGTAAAAATATATAAATACCATGAATGATGGGATAAATATTCCAATTTGGAATGGTAGGCAGGACAACCTAGTGGGTGTTCATTTGGTTGTTTATGGATAAGGAAATTGTTAAGGGAATTAAAGAGGCAAAAAGGTATTTTGGCACATTTATTTATGAAAATAATGAAAATTAGGAGAAAAAGAAGTTGAAAGGTCACAGGTTGCATGTGAGGAGGAAATTGAAGTATTCTGAGGATTAGTGGGAAAGACTTGGTCAGTTCAGTGTTGGAGTTCTCTCTCATACTCTTTGAGACTTAGAGTTTTCTTGGAGCACTCTTGGAGGGTGTTGCTTATTTGGATTCTTGGATTAAGAAGGAAAAGGAAGAGAAGGAAAGCGTAAGAAGGAATTAGGATCAACAACTACATCAAATTTGCTTGTAGTTTTTGAGTTGCATGTATGCTTCCTTCACTAGTTTTGGCATGCATGGAACATACATGTGGTTTCTTGGTTGTGATCTATCATTGGCATGGAGGATGGCTGGGATTGACAGTGGATTTCCTAGGCTTGCCATTTCCTTGATAACCATGGTGATTGTGGGTTACTTTCATTGTTTTGTTTTTAGTTGGTTCTCATGTTTCCTTAGCTTGGGTTGAGTTATTAGTTGTGGAAGCCCTAGTTAGACAAACACTCTAGAAGCCCTATAACAACTTGGGTTGAGTTACTAGTATTGGAAGCATTGGTCAGACAAACACTCTGGAAGCCCTTAGTGGGTTGAGTTATTAGTCCTGGAAGCCCGGGTTGGACAAACGCTCTAGAAGCCCTGTATAAGATGTGGGTCAAGTTACTAGTCCTGGAAGCCTTGGTTGGAAAAATGCTCTAGAAGCCCTAGAAGGCTTGGATGGAGACCAATATGATGATGGTTTTGTGATGTCTGACCGTGAGGTGGAATAACTGTTTGATGAGTTGAGGTGGATAGCCTCTGGAAGCCCTAGATGAGTTTTGATTGATGTGTTCTATGAGATCCCACATTCATGCTTGGAATATGGCACGGGGTGAATGGATGAAGAGATATTTGGCTCAACCATTCTATGGTTGGGTGGAACGTGGTAGTCCCATCTCCAGTTGGTTCATTGCAGTCATTAATGAGAAATAATTTCCCTTGATTTTCATGTGTAAAGGTATTGATGTATTTATGGATTTCATGGATGTCATGTTTATTGTATTTCTGTTCTCATTATGATGGTTATATGCACATTTTGTGGCAGCAGATATGTATGGCTCTCAGCATGTTTTTACTTGTATGTGAATGGATAATGTGTCTATGACCTAATAGATGATAATGAAACAAATGGCATGAGGGAAGAATGGTTCATAGCGATTCTTAGATAAGTATGAGATCCCTACACTTAACTCTGTTATTTACACCTGTATATTACATGTCAATGATATGTTTGAAGAAATCCCTGTCATGGCTAGTAGGGATCCAGTCAAGGTCTTGAATAAGTACTTTCTTTAGTGCTTTCATTTCCATGTTACTTTACCGATTTGAAGAGATGGATCAGTTCTGGGTAGTGTCCTAGGCTTTGAGCCTAAAAAGGTGGCTCAAATCCTGGGGTCACTTGCACAACACTAACAATTTTGGTCCATAGTCATTGGCAGGTAGGCCCGTGAGAGCGAATTTAGTTTGCTGGTCACTCCATTTCCCATAGCATGAGAGAAACTATGGCCCAAGAGACCTAAAACAATAGTGGGACCTAGGGACAAGATGTTTGAGTGGGTGACTTGTCTCTTGAGGGTTTTGTTGATGATGTTGGGTGTCTGTATGGTGTGTTTCTGTCAATTCCACTTCCTTAATGTGACTTAGGAGGTCAAATCATATCATAGTGGCCTCTCGTCGCATGTTTACCCCAGTTGACCAGTTGCTTGGGTAGATGTGGGAGAAGGGTGTTACAGAGTGGTATCAAAGCATGGTTGTGCTCTCCTTGGGCTATTTGTTGATCATGATTTCATGTTGGTTGCATATGTGTTCCTTATGCATGTAGTCCATGTGTTTGTTACATTTTCATGGTGTTGATCATGGTTGTAGTGATGTTGCCATATGAAGGTTGAAGGTGTGGTCGTGGAGTGTGTCTTCATGTGTGTATGGTTGATTATGCATTGTTATGCACGTCAATGAACACATATTATCAAGTGCACGTGAAGTGGTTGTTGTTGTTGTCGTGAATGAACTCATGGTTTTTGTAGTTGGTATGGTCATACATTGATGACTGGACTCTAGCTAGAATGGTGTGTATATGGTTTTATACTCATGTGTTATATGTATATATGAAATTGTTATGCATGTATGGTCTTGGTTATAGTTATGCATGAATAGTAGGTCAAATATGCCTTGTGAAGTCATTGTATGAAATTTAAGTCATTAGGATGGTATTGGTTTTTATGATGCTAATGTGTTTAAGTCATTAGGATGGTATTGGTTGTTATGATGCTAATGTGTTGGATGAGACAAAGCAGGAGATGCAGACTATCAAAGTGAGGTTGCAAAATTAGTCTTTAGGGTAAGAGCAGACCGCCATACATGTATGGTATGTTTTGCATGCATGTAAGTTAAAGATCTTTATATGAATTAGGTTTATATACATTAGGTTTATGTACATGTATTTTGATGTTATGGTTACATTCATGATAGATGTTAGTTGATCAATGTAGTTATATGCACATGTGTGGGATAGTAAAGGATGGTAGTAACCTGTGGTTGTATTTATTGCTATTTTTGTTTTATGTTAGATAACTTGATGATCATGTTATATGTTGTTGATGAGTATGCTATAGGTTAACTTGTCATTGTTATATGATAGTTAGCTTTATGATTAGGTCATATGTTGTTGATGAAAATGTTATATGTTAACTGATTGTTGTTATATGTTAGTTAACTTGATAATTAGAGTTATTTCATTGAGTTATTGATGTTGTAATTTGGATTGGTCATATGGGTGATGGTCATGTTCATTGTATTGAAGATATTGATGTTATATGTATTGTGTTAACTTGGTTTGACCTATGCAGATGGTTTTGATGGTGATATTCATGTACGAGGAAACATATTTGTGATATGGTGTCGTACTAATCTATATTGATCGTACATATGTGATTGTTATGCATGAATGACAAATGCTTATGAGATTATGATGTGAACATGTTAGTTAGTTACTGCTATGGATATCATGATTTAGGTTTGAGTTGATATGTTGTGAAGTTGTATCGTGCTAACCTAGATTGATTGTGAAGACAAGATAGCCTCCCTTGAAGTACAGTAAGGTATGAGTTCACTTATGTCATATATTTTGTGCTTGATTGTTTGATTATGTCATCTATTTGATGTTCGAATGTTTGGTGTCTATTACATCGTCTGTTTGATTCATTTAATGTGGTATGTTTGCAAGCTGGTTGAATGTTAGATGAATTGCACAATTTGAGTATGTGTTCCAATGATATTGTTTTAAGATTATTGTACTAATACATATGTGTTGATATAGTTGATAGGTAATTGAGTATAGTAGGTGATAGTTGTAGCATTATGTCTAATGACTATGAGTTGACTATGGATTATGACACATTTGTTAGTCTTGGTAAATGTTGATTTCAATTGATAGATATGATTGTCTTGATATTTGGAACATTTGGTTGACATGTGTGAGTAGTTGCAAAAAGCATGCTGGTATTAGCCTGACAAGGTAATAGTTATGTGTTTATAACACTAAAATTTGTGTGATGTGACAACGCATAGTAAGCCTCGAATTATAGAAAAGTAAAAAGATAAAAGGAAGGAGTTGGGCAAGAATTCCTTTGGCTATGTTTGGAAACCCTAATTCCAAACGAATGAGTGCTTTGCCTACATGAAGTCTTCTTAACCTTAATCGTGTCTGACATTATGTGGATACATGTTATATTCATGAACATGTACTTGATAGGTATATTAGCTAGTCTTTAGTTACATGTGGATATGTCAAAGGATTGGAGCCCCTTGAGAGATGGCATGGATGTGTTCAGTTGCAAGCAATGTACTTGGCACAATAAAATGAGGTAATTGGTGTATTGTTATGTTTATTTATGCATTAACAATTATGTGTTGATGGTAGTATGATGCAGGGAGTTGCATGGCAAGAGAGGTTTCCATGAAACCTTGAAGAAGGATTTGGTTGAATTTCCTAGGGAACAATGGGGATTGAATCATGGTGTTTGTTGTTAGTATTGTGCTTTTGGTATTTTGTGATTGTTGCACTTGATTTGCGATATTGATTGTGTCTGGTGCATATCCATGCCACTTTGTTGTGGTGTCGTGTTGTTATTGGTTTCCATGGTTTTTTTTGCTTGCTTTTTGGTTGTTTCTTATATTGCCTTTTATGATGAGTCTTGGGAATTGTTTGGAAAGAGGAAAGTTTTTGGAGCTCGGGAGAGTTGTGTGGTACCCGAAAGGTAATGTAAGATTAAGATGAATCTATGTGCATGAGTAAGCACAACAGAGGGTAAGACTATTACAGTCGGTTGGACTGGTTGGGTCCATTGTGGTAAATGGATGATGGTAGAACAATCATGGGAAAGGTAATCAAGAAAAGGTATTAAGGTAAATGGATTTGAGGTGTCAGATGCCTTGGCTATGTTGGGACTGCTCTTCTCAATATTACACACATGTTGTATGAATAAAGGAAGTTCTCTTAACCTTGACCTTATAATATCTGGAAATTTTGTTGTGATCATGATTATGTTGATGTTTATATATGTATACATGTAGGCGTGTATGTATATCATGTCTGACAGGGTGATCATGAATCATGATTATTTTATGTTAATGTTTATATGTACATATGTATGTATTTAAAACGTTGATTGACGAGATCAGTATTTTCTGTATTCAAGCTTTTGTGATCCATAATGAATTAAGCAAAGTCTTTTGGTAGAAATCACATAAGAGAAATTTTTGGCCAAAAAATTGTCTTAGGTGATTTCTACTGAAAGACTTTGCTTAAGAGATCAATATTATTTTAGGATGTATGTATGTGTACATGTATCTATGTCATTTTCTAAGAAGGTCATAAAGAATTATTCTTGTGGAGGAATGATTGCTTATGTAGGCAAATGACATGAAGAGGTTCCTAGTTCATGAGGAATCAAGTGGGAAGAATAGTCATGAAAAATATACGAGGTTAGTATTATGTGGTTATCATTTGATATTATATGATTATATTATGTATATGTTATGGACATACTATACCAAGGGATAGATCAGCGAAATGAAAGCAGTGTGGTCTACGACATTTTGGGACA
Organism: Pinus taeda; assembly: GCA_000404065.3. NCBI lineage: Eukaryota > Viridiplantae > Streptophyta > Pinopsida > Pinales > Pinaceae > Pinus > Pinus taeda. The sequence goes on along the minus strand of APFE031610097.1, from coordinate 252,468 downwards.
AACATGGATAAGACACTAGAAGCAAGGTTACTTGGTAGAGGTAGTGTGGTTTCATATGTGTGGTATTATTGTGGTGCATATGTTGTACATGTTGCATCTGTGATGTTGTGTGCATGTAGTGTTGTGTATATATAGTGTGTGTACATGTTGTTTACACAATGTTATGTACATGATGTTAGTACAGATAGTGTTGTATGAGAATTGCATACTCAGTGTTGGGTATAGATGGTGCTATGTACATGTTGGATATGCGGTGTTGGGTACATATTGTGATGTGTGCATGATGGATATGTGGTGATGTGTGCATATGGTGCTCTATGCATGTTGGATATGCGGTGCTGTGTACAAATGATACTATGTACATGTTGGATATGCAATGCTATGTACATGTGGTGTTGTGTGCATGTTGTACATATGGTGTGGTGTGCATGATTGTACAAGTGGTGATGTGTGCATGTAGTGTTGTGTACATGTTGTGCAAGTGGTGTTGTGTGCATGTGGTGTTGTGTACATGTCATGCATGTGGCACTGTGTACATGTGGTGTCGCGCACATGTCGTGCATGTGGTACTATGTAGATGTGGTATTGTGTACACATTGTATAGGTGGTGTAGCGTACATGTGGCGTTGCGTACACATTGTACAGGTGATGCGATGTACATGTGATGCTATGCACACGTGGTGCAGGTGGTGCTTTGTACATGTGGTACTGTGTACATGTTGTGCATATGGTATTGTTATACGTGTGGTATTACGTGCATGTCATACATGAGGTGTTGCAGGCATGCGGTACTATGTATGTGCATTGTGTAGTCATGGTATTGTGACATGTGTATTCCCTGTGTTGTACTTTGTGTAGTACATGTACTTTGTTGTGTTGTACACTAGGTGTAAGTACATGTATTGTGTGGAGTTGTACATCAGGGATAGATGTATGAATTGTGTTGTATATTAGGTGTATGTGTATGCATTTGTGGTGTCGCACGCTGTGTGCGGATGCATTCCTTGTGACATACATTGTGTATGTATACATGTTGTGTCGTTTTGTACACCAAACATGGGAGTATGTATGGTATTGTGTTATGCATTGGGTATAGGTGTATGTGTTGTATATTAGGTGTAGGTGCATGTATCACATGGGGTTGTATGCTATGTGTGTTTGTATGTGTGTGTTGCACACTATGGATATGTGCACATTGTTGTGGAGAAGGCATTGGATGTTGTCAGGTGTAGCAACTGATCTGGAATGCATATGGAATAAGGATAAGTATCTCATTTCATTTTTATTATGCATGTGATTTATGATTTTGTTCTATGCTAATTAATGTGATCTATGATTTTGGTTTATGATGGTTACATGTGATTTATGATTTTGATCTATGATGGTTATGTTTTGAGCTAACCTGATGTGATATGTTTATATTTGATGATTTGGTCAAATATGTTAGTTTGAATTGTTGTGATAGAAAGTGAACATAATTGCAAATGTACCTTATTGATAGGCCACCAATGAGGTATTATTTGAAGTTATTTCAATTTATTTTGAATCTAATGGAAATTATGTGCTTGGAACATAAATGCATGTACATACCCCATTGAGTGGCTGAAATTGACTGCAAGAATTAGTAGCAACAACAAAGGAATTGAAACAAGAAGTAATATGCCGGTAAAACCTTCAGGAACAGGGCCATTGTGGGACACTATTGCCTAAGTGTCCATTGATTTCCATGAGCATGCTATGACTGGTATGATGGTTTTGAGGCAATGATATGCCTTGGTTTTTGTATCTTCCAATGCAAGGAAGCATCGCCAAGGGATGGACTACAAGGGATGGGGATGCCATCGGAACTTGGAAGTTGAGTGAATGCATGGAAGGGGTGACCGGAGTGCCCGAGGGACTATGTAGCAGAGAAGGGCAGGTGGTGGATGGATTTGTTTTGGTCATTATCATTTCTAGATGGAATCAGATGCACATTGGGAGTGCGCCTTGGAACAATGAGCCAGTAACTGTTAACTGAGAAGAGGATAAGTGGCTCAAGATTCTAGCATTGGACATTTGATGCAGATTTGAGTTTGCAATGGATTTTGGACTTCTTGGGAAGGAGGCGAATCTTGTTATTACTTTGAAGGTAGAGGTGTGAGGCTCTAGATTCCCTTGTTGCGGATGCAGGCATTGTATCTTTTATTTGCTGGTCGAGAAAATGTGTAGATGCGTATATTATTGTAAATATTGCATCAAGCTAGATTTATAAAGCCCCATAGACAGTATGGTTATTTGTTGGTTGATGAAAATGTGTATGTGTATATGTGGTTATTGTAAATACCGTAATGAGATGTGTTATAAAGCTCCAGTAAAACAATATGTTTGTCATGTTTTAGTAGATGGTCATTGTAAATACTGCAACAAGCTATGTTATAAAGCTCCATGGGAAGTATGCTTTGTTTTTAGTAGTCTTGTTGGTTATAGGTGTCAATGAGCATCGAGGATGGTGTTCCCCCAAGGGGGAGGGTTTTGTAACAACCCTAGTGAAAATTCCATGTAAAAATATATAAATACCACAGATGATGGGACACATATTCGAAGATGAATGGTGGGAAGGACATCCTAGTGGGTGTTCATTTGGTTGTTTATGGCTAAGGAAATTGGCAAAGGCAATGGCTAAGGCATTAAAGAGGCAAAAAGGTATTTTGGCACATTTATTTATGAAAATAATGAAATTAGGAGAAAGGGAAGGTGAAAGGTCACAAGTTTCATGTGAGGAGGAAATTGAAGGAAAATAATGGAAAATGAAGAAAATAGAGGCCTCATTAATAAAACAGATTCTGTGGATTAGTGAGCAAGACTTGGTTATTTCAGTATTGGAGCTCTCTCTCATTACTCTCTCTTACTCTCTCTCTCTCTCTCTCTCATAATCTTGGAGACCTAGAGTTTCATTGGAGCACTCTTGGAGGGTGTGGCGTATCTGGATTCTTGGAGCAAGAAGGCAAAGTAAGAGCAAGAAAGCGCAAGAAGGCATTGGGATCAACAACTACATCATATTTTCTTGCAGGTACTGAGTTGTATGTATGTTTCCTTCACTAGTTTTGGAATGCATGGAAAATGGATGTGGTTTCTTGGTTGTGATCTATCATTGGCATGCAGGATGGTCGGGATTAACAATGGATTTCCTAGCCTTGCCATTCCATGGATAGCCATGGTGATTGTGGGTTACTTTTATTGTTTTGTTTTTGGTTGGTTCTCATGTTTTCTTAACTTGGGTTGATTTATTAGTCCTGGAAGCCCTGGTTGGACAAATTCTCTGGAAGCCCTGTAACATCTTGGGTTGAGTTACTAGTCCTGGAAGCCTTGTTTGGACAAACACTTTGGAAGCCCTTAGTGGGTTGAGTTACTAGTCCTTGAAGCCCTGGTTGAAAAAACGCTCCGGAGTCCCTGTATAAGCTGTGGGTTGAGTTACTAGTCCTAGAAGTCTTGGTTGGAAAAATGCTCTAGAATCCCTGTAAGGATTGGATGGAGACCAATCTAATGATGGTTTTGTGATGTCCGACTATGAGAAGGAATCACTATTTGATGGGTTGATGTGGATGGCCTCTAGAAGCTCTGGATGAGTTTTGATTGATGTGTTCTATGAGATCCCACATTCATGCTTGGAATATGGCACGGGGGTGAATGGTTAAAGAGAGATTTGGCTCAGCCATTCTATGTTCAGGTGCAACGTGGTAGTCACATCTATAGTTGGTTCATTGCAATAATTTATGAGAAATCCTTTCCCTTGATTTTCATTTATAATGGTACTAATGTATTTATGGATTTGATGGCTATCATGTTTATTGTATTTCTATTCCTATTATGCTGGTTATATGCACATTGTATGGCAACAGTTATGTATGGTTCTTAGCATGTTTTTACTTGTATGTGAATGGATAATGTGTCTGTGACTTAATAGATGATAGTGTAGAAAATGACACGAGGGAACAATGGTTCATAGCGATTCTTAGATAAGTATGAGATCCCTACACTTAACTCTGTTATTTACACTTGTAGATTACATGTCGATGATATGTTTGACAAAATTCCTGTCATGGCCAGTAGGGATCCAGTCAAGGTCTTAAACAAGTATTTTCTTTAGTACATTTATTTCCATGTTACGTTACTGATTTGAAGAGATGGATCAGTTCTGGGCAGTGTCCTGGGCTCTGAGCTTGAAAAAGTGGCTTAAATATCACGGTCGTTGGCACAACACTGATAATTTTGGTCCACAATCGCTGGCAGACAGGCCTATGAGAGCAAAATTTAGGTTGTTGGTCACTCCCTTTTCCATTGCATGAGAGCGACTATGGATGAAGAGACCTAAACAACAATGGGACCCAGGGACATGTTGTCTGAGTGGCTCACTTGTCTTCTGAGGGCTTTGTTGAAGATATTGGATCTCTGTATGGTGTGTTTCTATCGGTTCCACTTCCTTAAGCTAACTTAGTAGGTTGAATCATATCATAATGGCCTCTCATCGCATGTTTACCATGACTGACCAGTTGCTTGAGTAGATGTGGGAGGAGGGTGTTACAACCTGCTACTGCAACTTTAAATCCTTCTTTCCTGCATAATAGCTAGTGCTCTAGGTTTCCAATTAAGAAGAACTCCTTTAGGACAAAAGGTATATTATTGGTGGCACACTTATTATGTTTCATTTAGTGCAAATTATGTGTCATCGTCTTAGAGCTCATCATCACACATACATATTTGTATTTATATATCTTTAACTTTGATAACACATCATAAATCATTGACCTACATCAATTCCTAAAATGACTTTGAGATCAATAGCAAAACTTGTTCAATAATCTCCTCCTTTTGCATTAATGGAAACACCACCAAATAATCTAATAATTGATGTGATTTGGCTGAGAACCCCACCCCCCCGTCTCCCCCCCCCTTATTTGTTGGTGAAATCTAATTCTCCTTATGTTTACTTATATATCCCCTTTTGACATCAATGGAAAAGGGCTACATGGATACTACTGGGTTGGGCTATGTACTCCCCCTATGATTTAGACACCCTTGGTCAAGGATGTGTCTTGCTACAACATAACTTCTTCTTGGAAACAAGCGTGTCGAGCCTATAGATTAAAATATTTTATTCTTCCATGACACTCCTCTTGGGATGATGTTGTATACTGATGTCCAATATGAGCACTTGTTTTATCACAGTTCACCTCGATGTTTGGTGCATTACAATGGTGCACAATGCTTTCTACAAATAAGATGAATGAGATATCACTATCAATCTCTCTTTCATATACTCAAACATATCTCTAGGAAGATGCTTGGTAAATATATTTGCAACCTTCTCCTTGGTGGATGCATATTCTAACTTCATAATCCAATCCACTACCTATTTTTTTAGAAAATGATACTTGATAGGAATCTGCTTTGTTTTGTAGTTCATACTTGGGTCTTTAGATATATTAATGACAATAGAATTATCACATATAATGGGCACATGCCAAATGTATCCTTATTGAAAATATGTAAGGTTTTGCATCATTCAGAGAATTTGAGTATAACATGAGGCTACTACAATATACTCTTTTTCAACAGTAGATAAAGAAATAAAAGTTTAATTCTTGTTGAACAATGAGAGAAGACAACTTTCTAAAAAGATTGCACCACCAAATTTGGTGCTTTTCTTATCATCAATAATACTTGCCAAATTAGCATAAGTATAGGATTTCAATGCAAAATAAATATCTTTGGTGTACCATAAGACAAAATCAAGTGTACCCTGCAAGTGTTTAAATATCCTCTTGAATAAACACATATGAGTCTCCTTTGGTTTTGATTGAAATTGTCTTACCAAACCTACTTCTTACATGATGTCTAGTCTTGAAGTTGTGAGATAGAGTAGGCTACTAATTATGGATCACACCATGGGTTGATTGACCTTGGGAAATTCATCATCCTTGATGAGTTTACAACATGTGAGCATGGGTGTCCTAATAGGTTTGCAATCTTCCATACCAAATTTCCTTAAAATTTCCTTGAGATATTTAGTATGAGAAATAAAAACCCTTCTCCTTGTTTGCTGAACTTGTAATCCAAGGAAAAATGATAGTTCCCTAAGAAAGGAAATTTCACATTTAGTTTGCACATCTACCGCAAATAGTTGGCTCATCCTATCATAATTACTCCAAAAATTTATGTTGTCTAATTACATCACAACAATCAATAGGTTATTATCATATTTTTTACATAATGATTATTATCTATTGTTTCTCTTCTAAATCCCTGTTGTTGTAGGTATTTATCAAGATTGTGATACCTTGCTCTAGGAGCTTATTTTAGCCCATAAAACACCTTATTCAATTTTCACAAATGATCCACTTTTTTGGTAAAATGAAAACTTCAAGTTGTTCAATATATACTTCTTCATTGATTGTTGCATTAAGAAAGATTGATTTAACATCCATTTGATACGCTTTAAATTTTTTATGACATGCAAGAGCCAAAAACATTTTGATTTCCTCAAATCTAAAAACTGGAGAAAAAGTCTCCTTAAACTCCACACCTTGCACTTCAACATATCCTTTGCAGAATATTCTTGATTTATTTCTAATGAATTGACCATCCTTATTTAGTTTATACTTGAAAACCCACTTTGTACCTATCACATTCTTCTCCTTATGTCTTGGTACTAACTTCCAAGTTTGATTCTTTTCAATTTGATCTATTTCCTCATCCATGGCCTTAATCTAATGCTAGTATTGACTAGCTAGATCAAAATCCTTAGGTCATATTATGAATAACAAAGAAAAATTGGCATGGGTAGGGGAAATTATAAACTTCCTTCTTTTCTGAACTCCTACTTTATTTCCCAAAATTTGACTTTTAGGATGATATTTTTGTACAAACCTTGATGCGGTTTTAGCAAGTTGTGGATCAATTTTGTCATATTCTTCTTTATGGTCCTCATGCTTTCCTTTTTCATCTCCTTGTTCATCAAGTTTAGGATGATAGCTAATTGGAACATTTTGGGGTTGTTGTTGTACTTTATGTAATAAGGCCTCATAAATGCATTAAATGATGTTACAAAATATTGTATTGTTGCATTTGTATACTTTGATTCTAGAATAATACCTAAGAAGTGTTTCTTTGTTTTCTCTCGAGTCAAACTTTCCAAGATTATCTTCATTCTTCTTAATATAACATTAAATCCCAAATTTTTTGAAATGCTTTATGGAAGTTGGTCTTCCATATTGTAACTCAAAGTGGATTTATTACTCTTTTTTCTTAAATGTGCCTTATTTAGAATATTAACTATTGTTTGGACAACTTCTCCTCTAAATACATGTGACACTTTTTCTTCATCAAGCATTTCCCTAGCCATTTCATGTGTTGAGAAATCAATGCTTATAGGAATTAGGGATTAATTCCTCTTTCTTGATAATTCTTTATTAGTTTATCTTTCATCCAACAATTACCAAATTATATGTGTATTAAGACCAAAAGAACAAGAGACACAAGATGTAGGCAACCAACTAGGGAAAACCCCTTCAAGGGGACAACCCAATCCAACTCTTCCACTAGTAGATTCAAATCAATATGAGACAATCCAAGACACTTTAGACCTAGCCAAAGACCTCATACAATCACCAAGTCAACCCTTCCTTCCAATAGATGATCCCTCTCAAAGTCTCCAAGTGACAACTTCCCGGTAGCAACTATAATCCAGAATTTCGACCCCCAACAACAGATTTTTGGCCCTTGACTACAAAATTTTAGACCTGCAGTAGATTCAGAATTTCGGCCCCATAAACTATGTAGAAACTTCACACGTGTGAGAGATGGATAGCCAAAGAACTAGTTTTATGTCTTCCTGACATCTCTCTTCCTCCTCTAGCTACTTCACTCTCTTTTTCTGCTTCTCTTTCTTGTAGATCGAACTTGTTAAGTGAGTGTGTCAAATATGTCGAGCTACCTCTCTATATATTATAGCCTTTCTACTAGTTTGAATTTCCCTAATGTAGGCCGACTTCATGGGAATAGGGCCGACTTGGTGTGGAGGTGACGAAAAATATTTTTGACTCAAAAAAAATTCTTTTTACATAATACAAAAGCCCAAGAAGGGTCTAACAAAAACGAAAATGACTCTATTGGCTTAAGACAAAACCTAGAAACCTTCAATGGAGGATTTGACCTAGAAAACAATGGCCCAAGCATAAAATCCATGCTTTAATAAGTCATTTTCTTTAATAATAAAATTTCTTTTGACAAGTACAATTATGAAGAATGACACTAGTTACATTCTTCAACACTCCCACTTAACTAGGTAGGTATTCATAATTACATAAAAATAAAAGGTACATGGAAGATCTCAAAGTGATATGAACTATGAATAATTCTAGCACATAAAGTGCTACATATTAGATACCTGACCAGGGTGCTCTAATCGAGTGGGACTAAGGTGAACTCAAGCTTTAGCCTCTACAAGTATCATTAGGATTTTAAGCTCTATCAACAACCCAAGGATCTAGGTGTGTATCCAAGGTTAGAGCTCTATGACCAAAGCCACCCTCCCTACTTTGAGATATAGACATCAACACATAGGTCGACTAGATGTCCTCCCAAGCATCTTGTTGCTAGAATATTCTTCATCTCTTCCTATCAACTAAATCTGTAACATAAACCAATCTGAGAATGCTTTTAAAATATTCAAACTTCTTATTCAAAAGAGATTTTGTCAACACATCAACGACCTGTTCATTTTTCAGAAAATATTGTAGCTTCACGGCCTCGTCTTGTACCAAAATCCTAATATAATGGTACTTGTTATTGATATGCTTCGTCTTGGCATGAAATACGAGATTTTTAGACATCTTGATGTTGTTTTCATTATCACAATTTATCACTGTAGGATATAGAGGCTTTCCAAACAAATATGATAATAGTTTTCTTAACCAAATAGATTATTTTCCTACTTCACATGCAACAACAAATTCCACTTCGACACTACTTAATGCAACATGATCTTGCTTTCTACATATCCATGAAATCATTGTAGATCCCAAACTGAAACAACCACTGATAGTGCTTCTTCTACCATTCTCACTGCCACCCCAATCAAAATATGTAAAACTTGTTAACTTGACTTCTTTTCCATCATACTTCAGGCAACAATGAATTGTTTCACATAGGTATCTCAAGATATGCTTGGTAGCTATCTAATGGTCATGACGAGGCTCCAATTGAAATTGATTGAGAAAATTTACAACAAATCATATATCATGTCTCTTAATCACCAAGTACATTAAAGATCCCACCAACTTACGATAGCTTGTAGGATCAATGAGACTAGAGTTAGAGCTTCTCAACTTCTTGAGAATAATGGTCATGGTAGTGTTCATAGGCTTGGAATCCATCATATAAAATTTTGTAACATCTTGATTATGTACTTCCCTTGACCAAGATATATCTCTTTGGGTTTCTGCCAAACTTCCAAGCCCAAGTAATAATGCACGAGACCCAAATATTTCATTTCAAATTCTGCTGCCAAAATTTTCTTGCATTCTAGTATTTTGCGCTCAACACTGTAATAAACAAATCATCCACTTATAGTATATAATGACATGCTCATTCTTCACTATCTTGGTGTAGAGGTTAGAATTGACAAAATTTTTCACAAACCCAATCCTTAAGAGATATGCATCCATTCTTGCATACCAAGCCCTAGGAGCTTGCTTCAAGCCATATAGATCTTTCTTGAGTATGAAAACATGTACATCCCTTCTATTTATTTAAAAGCATTCTCGTTGTTCAATATATATTTCTTCATCAATGGTTCCATTTAGAAAATTTGTTTTGACATCCATTTGATGGATATTCCATCCCATAATAGAAACTAGCGAAACCAAAGATCTTATAGTAGTATACCTGGCAGTAGGAGCAAAGGTTTCTTCATAGTCTATTCCTTCCTTTTGTGAGAAACCCCGTGCGACAAATATTTCTTTGTATTTGGTTATGCTTCCACCAATGACATGTTTTATTTTGTAAATCCATTTTAAGGTGACAACTGATTTGTCACTTGGTCTACGAACGATTTCTCAAACCCCCTTCTTCATGATGGATTGATATTCTTCTTGCATCACCTTCTTCCCTTCTTCTTAATGAACAACTTCTTCAAAGGTATTTGGTTATGCTTCTATTAATTTCATCATGTATATTGCATATCCTGAACATCTCTTCGATATTTTTCTTTATTTTCTCCATGTCCTTTGACATCTTCAAGTGTATCTTTTAACCAATTTGGCATCTTCTTCATTTCAGGAATGATTATAGGTTGAATAGGCTCAATTGGTCCTTCTTCTTCTTATTGGTTTGTAGGTGCCTTGTCATGATGCTTTTCGTCTTCTTATTGGTTTGTAGGTGCCTTGTCATGATGCTCTTCTTCTTCAAATAGCGATACATCTTCTTCATCAGATTCGATTGGTATATTCTATTGAAGGAACTATAACTAGGTTTAGTATTCATAAATGTACTTTTGATATTTGTACTTATTCAAGAAAAGAAATATTATTTTTATAATATATGACAATAAGTTTCTTTGTCATTGAAGTAGGTCTAGCACATGTCAAAGTGCTATAGGCGAGTCAAATAGTCAAGAGAAAATATTGAAGGCCTTAAGGGCATGTTACACTATGTATAAATATATATTAAAGTCAAAAGGAAACCGCCAAGAAAATTTAAGTCTACTCCTATGCAATGGCACCTTCAAGAAGCTCCTTCAAGCATGCTACACCACCATGGAATCTATCCACAAACTTCTCAACAAATCTTCCTACAAACAACATTCAAAGTTGGCCTACAAATAGAGGACTAGTCGGCCTAAATGGAGGGACAATCCTCTATTTATAGAGGTTTTCCACTCCAAATATAACACATCAAGTGTGCTCTGAAATATGTGAAGGGAAAGGTAAAAAAGAACGAAGGAGGGAATTCTCAAAAGGAAGTGCAAAGAAAGGGTACACTACTGAGGGCTAGAAGTTTGTTTTGGGGCTGCTATAGTCACACGTGTGAGGAAATCTAATGGTTGTCCTTGCGGTTAGGGCAACAACAATCCATAGACACTTACCTACCTCCGTTTTGGCTGAAACTAGGACTACAAGGCCTCAACCTCTAACATGGAAGAAAGACACTCAAGTGAAGGAGAAGGGCATACACCACCTAACAATACTCTCCACACTTGCAAGAAAATTGGGTAGCAGAACAATAGAATAGTCATACACTCAAGGAGGATATCATTAGTCAAAGATATACTTAAAAAAGGAATAAAAGAGAAACACTTCATTTAGAAGACTCATTCAATGAAATTCTAACTCTAGACAAGAATCATATCAAGAAGAAGAAGTGCCAGAAGTAGGAGGACGAAGTTCTAGGAAACAAGTGTGGGAAGAAGTGCTGGGGTATATGGGGCAGAAAGGAGTGGAGACTTGAATTGTGCCTGGAAGATCTACTTGTTAGGGGTCTAGGGTTTGGCATTGATCAATAGAAGCTTCAATAAGAGAAATTCACTAAAGGGTTTTCCTCTCAAGAGTAGAGAGGTTTTGGCCCTGGAAAAGAGCCAACTTATTGTGTTCTTGTTTTTATGTTTTGGTAGCAGTTTGATGAAGTACACACATATTCACTAATAATAATAAGAAGAAAAATAAGCTAACAAGAAAAGTAAAAATATTCCACAAATTTTTATCAATTAATGAAGAATCACACTACACTACTTTGCCCTAGATTCTTCAACATCGTATCAGAACTAAGGTGACACAAGAAGGAGAGGACAACTCAAGAACACTCATTAAGAAGAAGCATCTACAAATTTGAAGCATCAAGCCTAGAAGTCTCAATCAATTCAAGGATAAGAAGGGTATAAAATGCATCATTCATCAAGGAGGTATACAAAATCTAGAAGAAGAGCCTTACATAAAGGCACATACAAAGAAAGAGAAAATTGAAGCAAGACCTACATCAAGCTACAAGTATTCAAGCAAACCTAATCACCAAGCAAGTCCACTTGGAGAAGGAAACTTGAAGAACATCAAGATCTAGGGAAGACAAGTCATCAAGCCTTCAAGGAGGAAGAAAGGCCATCACATCTCAAAATCTATCAAGTAAGTACATGTCCCCTTCTGAATATACATCAATGTCTTTTTGCAAGGAAAACAATAAATTGGTAGGTACCAATTACTTTCTTGCATGGAAGAAGAGGATTGATCTACTTCTCAAGGAGAATGAACTCCTAGAACATGTCAAAGGGAATATCACTATCTATGCTAAGGAATAGACTCAAGCCTTACCCAAATACAATAAGGATGAGACAAGATCTCAAAGGATTATGATAGAATCAATCAAAGACTCTCATTCCTTATGTCTCCAAGTTTGAGACATCAAAAGAAATTTATGATAAGCTAGTAGAGCTATTCTTGATATCCACAACCAGAGAAGTAATATCGTTGAGAAATGAATTATATAAGATGAAGATAACAAAGGAAGGAATAGCTCCGTACTTCATGAAAATATTTGAAATGAGATATAAACTTCAAGAGCTTGGGGAAGTCATGTTTGACATAGAGATGACAATTGTAGTACTCAATGCTCTACCTGAGGAGTGAGGAAACTTCACATCAAGCATATATGCCATGAAGGAAGAAACCAATCTTAGTTAAATGTGGTCTCTATGCAGAACAAAGGAAACCAAACTTAAGGCAAAAGAAGATGTAGGATCAAAGGAGTAAGCATTTTTTACCATGGTGAAAAGAAAGGGTGAATTTGGCAAGTTTGGTCCACGAAGAAAAAAATCAAAGATGTGTCCAAGATCCAATGTTTTGGATGCTAAGGAAAAGGACATTACAAAAGGAATTTCCCTAAGCTTAAGAAGGACAACAACAAAAGAAAGAGGGAAGAAGCTCACTTGACTCAAGAGGTGAAAGAAGACTAAAAGAAGCAAAAGAAGGAAGATCCTTCAGATCTCTACTATGACTAGGTCAAACTATTTACTTCTAGACTTCTTTAAAAATTTTGAGTACAATAGAAGCATGTAGGAATAAATTAAAATTGCATGGATAGAAACATCCTCTAGAATCTAGCATCATGATGTACATAGAGCTCTAGATACTCATGTAGATGTAGCATTTATGATAAGAACAAAAATTCATAAGTAGAAATATCTTCTAGAATATAGGAGCACGGTGGATATAGCTCAAGATATTCATATAGAAGGTGCATACCTAGTATAGAACCTCATCCATGATAAAATAAAATTTTGATCATGATTAAGTATCTTAGAAGACCTCCATCATCAAAGAAAAATAAACATTTACAAGGCAAGGATCTTTAAGATCCTATAGTAGAAACTTCAAAAGAAGGTTCATGAACCAAGGATGATGTCTCATTGGGAATCCCATTCATGGGATTCAAGAAAAGGATGATATGTAGGCAAGCTAAGATGAAGCAAGAAGGGCCACACCAAAGGATGATCAAAGGAGAATCAAGATGAGGTATTTATGCATTAAAGTTTAGTCATGTTATCATTTGTATATTATTGAGTCATGGGATAGTTCTATAACATGATCAAGCATGAAATAATCTCTTTCAACAAGAACATGCTTGAAGGCATGTACCAAAATGCATTATTGGTCAACAAAATAATATGCTTACCTAAGGAGTATACAATTGCTGACTAAGAAGCAAGAAGAAATGTTGACAAGTCCAGTAAACAATGAAGGGGTTCTCTCACAAGAAGCATTAGATGGTTGATCTATCTATCTAAAAAGAAGCAAATAAAGAAATAGATCAAGCATGTGAAGAACACCATGATCACCAAGAATTACTATGTGACAAAATTCTTCAAAGATATCTCTCGAAAGAAGGTAGGACAACTCTGATAAAGGAAGAAAGGACCCTTGACACCTATGAAGGCCTTGGAGATATAAAAGATGCAGATAAATGTTCTACTCTACGAAGATGTTGTGATGAAGAAGCCATCCAACAAAAGGAAATGCTGAAGCAATATTAGGATGAAATCATGATGGGCTACTAGGTCGAAGCATGTAGACAAGAAAGTACAACGAAGAATCCATGAGAAGAATATTCGAAAGCATGGACAAGATGATAAAGGAGTAGCCAAGATGACAAGAAAACTTGATGTATGACATGAAAGCCAATTTCCTCAAAGGAAGCAATGACATGATAAAGCAGGGAGGAAAGTGATCGATGGATGGTGCCCTACCTAGAAGAAGTTTGAACAAAGACTTCATGACATCAAGGAAGGAAGGAGATCAAGCAGTTGAAGGACCCACAAAGAAGAAGTTGCTGATGAAGGAAAGAGTCCCTAGTTAATAGGGAGCTTTGATAGGTCCCCGATCAAGAGGGAGTTTTGGATCACCCCTGATAACAAAGGAGTGAAAATTTTGTTTTCCATTTCATGAATCATGTACTAAACCAGGACTAACAATCTAAGTCTAGATGAAGGCCATGAATGGAAATGTAGACACAAGATAGACACTACATTCTTGTCTTCACTTAGGAAGAAATAATGGGAGGATTGGGTAATCATCTGGCATCCGATACTCTTTGAGGATGTGTAGGGCATCCAAGACAAGAGTAGGCAAGAGGAATGCTATTCTTTGATGGATGGGAACCCAATATAAGAATAGTCCTATAAGGTCATACTTAGAGAACACTCGGGTGGGTATGTACCTTGAGAGACAATGATGAATGTGTCTATAAATCATTGGTCTAGCCAGCATTGTAACTCATGGTATCACAAAGAGATGGAGCGGTTAGTCAAGGCATTGCACTATGAAAATAATGATGGACATGATGCTATAACAAATGGATTGCTAATCTAGTTTATATTATGTGAATTCTTCAAGACTGATAATAGCCAAACACCTTGTAATGTTGTATGAATACCTCCCTAGTTAAGAGGGAGTGTTGAAGGAAGTGTAACTAGGTTCAGTATTCATAAATGTACTTTTGATATTTGTACTTATTCAACAAAAGAAATATTATTTTTATAATATATGACAATGAGTTTATTTCTTGTTGAAGTAGGTGTAGCACATGTCAAAGTACTATAAGTGAGTCAAATATTCAAGAGAAAATATTGAAGGCCTTAAGGGAATGTTACACTATATATAAATATATATTAAAGTCAAAGGGAAATATCCAAGAAAATTCAAGTCTACTCCTATGCAATGGCACCTTCAATCATGCTACACCACCATGGAATCTATCCATGAACTCTTTAACAAATCTGCCTACAAACAACACTCAAAGTCAGCCTATAAACAGAGGACCAGTTAGCCTAAATGGAGGTACAATCCTCTATTTATAGAGGTTGTCCACTCGAAAGATAATGCCTGAAGTGTGCTTTGAAATATGCAAAGGGAAAGGAAAGAAAGAACGACGGAAGGAGGTCTTAAAAGGCAACAAATATAAAGGGTACACCACTGAGGGCTAGAATTCTGTTTTGGGGCTGCTACATTCACACGTGTGAGGAAATCTAAGGGTTGTCCCTGTAGCTAGGACAACAACATTCCATAGACACTTACCTAACTTCATTTGGGATGAATCTAGGCCTACAAGGCCTCGTCCTCCGGCGTGGAAGAAAGACACTCAAGCGAAGGATAAGGGCATACACCACCTAGAAATACTCTCCACACGTGCAAGAAACTTGGGCATCAGAACAACAAAACAGTCATACAATCAAGGAGGATCTCGGTTGGTCAAATATATACTTGATCAAGGAATAGAAGAGCAATACTTCATTTAGAAGAATCATTCAAGGAAGGTCTTACTCTAGACATGAATCATAGAAAGAAGAAGTAGTGTCGGAAGTAGGAGGATGAAGTGTCGGGAAACAAAGTGCCAAAAGAAATGACGGAAGAAGTGCTGAGTTATATGGTACAGAAAGGAGTGGAGACTTGACTTATGCTTGGAATATATTTTTGTCAGGAGTCTATGGTTTGGCATTGATCAATAAAAGCTTCAGTAAGAGAAATTCACTAAGGGTTTTCTTCTCAAGAGTAGAGAGGTTTTGGCCCTAGCAGACTATCAACATCTTGTGTTCTGGTTTTTATGTTTTGGTAGCCGTTTGATGAAGCACACACATATGCATTTATAATAATAAGAAGAGAATAATCTAACGATAAAGTAAAAATACTCCACAAATTTTTATCAAGTAATGAAGAATCACACTACACTACTTTGCCCTAGATTCTTCAACTTATCCTTCGATATTTTGTAGGCATGGTTTTCATCAAATATAACATCCCTACTAACTTCAATTTGTCTTCCTTCCTTGATGTAGATTCTATAAGAATTTGAAGAAAGGCTATAGCCAACTAAGATACCTTTTATACTTGTAGAGTCCAACTTCTTTCACTTGTCTTTTTGAACATGGATGTATGTGAGACACCTAAATATTCGAAGATGGTCTACATATGGATTCTTCCCTATGAATTCTTCTTCAGGTGTCATATTATCAAGGATACTATGAGGAATTATATTTTTTATATATACTGTTGTCATTGTTACTTCTCCCCATAGAAATTTTTATAGAACTTGATCAAATATCATAGTCCTTGTGTATTCTTCAATGGTTCTTTTCTTCCTTTCTACAACTCCATCCTAATAGGAGTTGTAGGGAACAATGACCTCCCTCTTAATACATAATTCTTTACAATATGAAATCAACTCTTTTGAAGTGTATTCCCCTCCATTGTCACATCTCAAAGTCTTTATCTTTCTTTTAGTTGAGGTCTCAACTTCAAATCTAAATTTCTAGAACTTTTCAAATACTTTGTCCTTTGTCTTGAGAAGATATAGCCATGTATTTCTAGAGTGATCATCAATGAAGCTCACATAATAAAGATGGCCTCCAAGATATTTATTAGACATTGGACCACACATATTAGAATGAATGAGGTCTAATATCTCTTTAGAATTTGTATCACTGCTTGTAAAAGGTTTCCTAGTATTCTTTCCCAAAGCACATCCCTTGCATACTCCTTCATGATATCCCTTGATGTTGGGGATTCCCTTTACCATTTGATTAAGAGAGGATATTATCTTGTAATGAATATGCCCATATCTTCTATGAAGAAATTCGATAGGTTTGATATCCATGTGAACTACAACCTAAGGAGATGATGCTATAACTATATATAGTCTTCCTTCACAAACTCCAGTAACCTTTTCCTTTTCAATACTTGAATCCTTTCCCCAAACAAAAAACTTACCATTTATAAAAGAAATCTTATCTCCTTTATCTTATAAACAAGAAATGGAAATTAAATTCTTTTTCAAACCTCGAACATAAAGTATGTTTTTGAGGTGTAGCTTTGCTCCACTTTTCAACTTCAATGATGTATATCCAAGGCCCTTGACTGCATAAATGTTGTTGTATCCTAGCTCCACTGCATGTGATGATGGTTCCCTTGATAGAGTATGATGTTTTCCACTTTATCTTGTCATATATCTTTAGGTTCCACTATTAATGATCCACGCGTTGTCATCATCAAGAGTACCTGTAAGAGTGGCCAAAAATCCTTCACTCCTGACTCTCATAGATGGATTGTAGATGATCCTTCCAATCTGAATTCTTGCAACTTTCATGATATTGAGATCCATCTTCAAATAAATTTCCATAGAGGGAGTAACATTTTATCTCAAGATTTATTTTCCCTTCATCAAATGATGGCCAACAAAGTGATCTCCAATCTTCTTCCACCTTAGATCTGATACAATGTTGACAAATTAATGCTTATAGGAATTAGGGCTTGATTCCTCTTTCTTGATAATTACCTGTAAATAATGTTTGCTTCTTTTACTTATTTATTAATTTATATTTCATCAAGGAATTATCTAATTATATATGTATGAAGACCACAAGAACAAGACACACAAGATGTAGGCACTTAGTCGAGGCAAAACCCCTTCAAGGGGAAACCCAGTCCAAATCTTCTAATAGTAGATTCAAATCAAGATGGGACAATCCAAGACCCTTTATACCTAAACAAAGACCTCCTCAAATCACCAAATCAGCCCTTCCTTCCAATAGATGATCCCTGTCAAAGTATCCAAGTAATAGTTTCCCAGTAGCAACTAGAATCTAGAATTTTTGCCCCTAGCAACAGATTTTCGACCCCCAGCTACAAAATTTCAGACCTGTAGTAGATTTAGAATTTTGACCCCATATAATGCCCACAAACTTTGCACATGTGAGAGATAGATAGACCAAGAACTAGTTTTAGGTCTTCCCCACTTCTTTCTTCCTTCTCCAGCCACTTCTCTCTCCTTTTTTGCTTCTCTTTCTTGTAGATCAAACTTGTTGAGCGAGTGTGCCTAATAGCTCGAGTTGCCTCTCTATATACAGCCTTTCTGTTGGATCGATGTAACACCCTCCTCCCACATTTAGCCAAGCTAACCATTCCATTGGGTTAAACATGTGATGAATAGTTACTATGATATGATTCAACTCCCCAAGTACAATGAAGAAGAGGAGCTGGCAAGACAAGACCAATATGACCTTCCTCAGGAGCAACAAAACCTTTAAGACACAACCAACACTTCCAAGTGCTGAATCCCTGAGACAACTTGATGTTTTACTGATTTAGAACCCCAGTCACTCCCATGAAAATCCATGCATATGACTGAGACCCTCTAATCACTCCCACAACAAGGAATCCATACGAATGTGGCCCTTTTCAGGTAGTTCTGTGCCAATGACCCTGAATTTTGTGCCACTTTTTCAGGGCCAGGACTCAGGCCACTGTCCAGAACTTCATGAAAATTCCAAAAAACATAATTACTAATGTAATATGGCTACTAATGCAAACACTTGAATAAGGACTTGATCTGACCCCTACTAGCAATGACATGCATTTCATCAAACATATCATAAACATGAAATCTATAGGTCATAACAACATATCTACACATAGGGATCTCATAATTATCTGAGAATCATCAAGGAGGATTGATATCTCCTACAATAGCTACACTGTTATCTATTAGGTCATTCATTCATTATTACTTCATCTACTAACCCAAACATGATGAGAGCCATACATCAAGATCATCATAAAATGTGCTCATAACCAACAAATAACCAGATATATTTCAATGATGAAACAACCATTAAAGCTACATAATGAAAATCACATTTTCTCATGAAAATACCAAAGGAAAAGGAGCTCTTATTAACATATTCAAATCCAACCAAGTCAAGGACTTCCAAGTACCACTCGACCATAGATTGGGCTGAACCAAATCTCTATTTCAGCCAATAACCCCATGCCATATTCCAAGCATGAATGTGGGATCTCATGAAACAAATAAAATAAGACCAAACCAGGGATCCAGAGGCCATACCACCTCAACCTCATATACTGATTCCACCTCACGGTTGGACATCACTAACCATCACTAGATCAGTCTTTACCCAAGTTGTCCTGGGCTTTAGAGTGTTTGTTCTAACCAAGGCTTCTAGGACCTATAACTCAACCCACAGTTGATGTCGGGATCTAGAGTGTTTGTCCAACCATGGCTTCCAGGACTAGTAACTCAACCCACCAAGAGATCTAGAGCATTTGTCCAACCAATGGTTCTAGGACTAGTAACTCAACCCAACCTATTATAGGGCTTCCAAAGTATTTTTCCAACCAAGGCTCCAAGAACTAGTAACTCAACCTACAACCAAAGGAACATGAGCACCAACCAGAAAACAAAGATAAACCCACAATACCATGGACATCTAGGAAATTGAATGGCTAGGAAAAACCATTGCCAATCCAATAAATCTTCCATGCCAATGACAAATCATAACCAAGAAACCCCATGCATGTGTCATGCATGCCAAAACTAGCAAGGAAATCATACATACAACTTGGTACCTACAAGAAAAAATTGATGTCATTGTTGATCCCAATGTCCTATTGCACTTTCCTGCTCTTCTTTTTCCTTCTTGCTCCAAATCCCAAGTATTCCACACTCCTCTAAGAGTGCTCCAAGAAAACTCTTAGTGTGCAAAAGTATGAGAGAGAGAATAGAGAGAGAGCTCCCAAAAATGATCTAACAAAAGCTTACACTGGAAAAAGACATGAACTGATCCTCAAAACCCTTTTTATCAATGAGGTCTCTATTTTCTTCATTTTCCATTATTTTCTTTCATTTTCCTCCTCATATGAAACATGTGACCTTTCACCTTCCTTTTCTCCTACTTTCCATTATTTTCATAAATAAAATGTTAATTAATGCCACTTTTCCTTTTCCATTTCCTTTGCCAATTTCCATTGCCATTAACTAATCACAAGTGATCCCCATCACTATGTTTTTTTCCCAACATTCAGCTTGGAATACGTGTCCCATGACCTTGGTTATTACTTTTCCTTTATTAACTTTATTACATGGATTTTTGACCAGGGTTGTTATAGAACCCTTCCCCTTGGGGGAACACCGTCCTTGGTGTTCAATGGAACCTACAACCAATAAGAAAGCTAAAAAGAAAAACATACTACCTATGAAGCTTTATAACATAGATCCTTGTAGTATTTATAATGATCAACCTGCTGAGAAACAAACCAAAATAACCAACAAGACAATCATAATGAAATGACAACCATACAGCTTATTGGAGCTTTATAACACAAATCATTGTGATATTTACATCCATATACATATATACATATACCAAAATACACACCAAAACATATAGCAAAAGACATCTACTGAACCAATGAATGAAGAAGGATACATAGCCCACATATGATCAACCATCTCCCATGTAGCTTCATTGAGTCCAAAGTGTTTTCATTTCCCTTTAACCTACTCGATTGCTTGGTTCCGGATCATGAGCATATTTATTTTCAAAATGCACTGAGGTTCTTGTTGGAATTATCCTCTTGACTCCACTTGCAATACAAACCAATCAATCACATGATCAACATATTTAACATACATCTTAAGCAATGACACATGGAAAACATCATGGACTTTCACTGTCAAAGGCAGTGCAAGTCGATAGGCTACTAGTCCAATCCTCTCAAGAATATTGGAAGGTCCATAATATCAAGGTGTCATCTTAGCACATGATCTGATCCTCAAGGAGCTCTTATTGGGCATGATGCACAAGTACACCTATTCCTGAACCTGAAACTCCTAAAACATCCTGTTCTGATTAGTATAACCCTTCTTTCTATCTTGTGCTACCTTTAGATTCATCTTGATTATCTACATTTCCTATTCCATCTCCACCAACATGTCCAGTCCTGTCAACACCCTGTTCACTAGATCACTCCAACTAATGGGAGTGTTACAACTCCACCCATAGAGTGCCTCAAATAGACTTATCCTCATTGACTCATGATACCCATTGTTGTAAGAAAAATATACCAGCGGAAGATACTCTTCCCTCTTGGGCCACTGATGCATAACATACATCCTCAACATGTCCTCCAAAATCATGTTGACCCTCTCTGTTTGTCCATCTGTCTATGGATGATAAGCTATGATAAAGTCTAACTTTGTACCCAAACATGCAAATAACTCTTTCCAAAACTTGGAAGTGAACTTGGCATCTCTGTCTAATACGATCTTATTTGGTACACCATGCAACCTCACTATATCTCTGTTGAAGACCTGTGCTACATCATTAGCTGAATATGTATACTTTACTAGAATAAAGTGTGCTACCTTGGTTAACCTGTCAACCACCAACATGATGGAATCATGTTGTCTAGATGTCCTCGAAAAACTTGTGATGAAATCCATGGAAATGACCTTCCACTTCCACTTTGTAATCGAAATTGGTTGTAGTAATCCACCTGGATGCTTACATTATGCATTTAACTATTTAAAATAAAAGCATTTAGCCACAAACTTGCCACTTCCTTCTTCAAATTCGGCCAATAATAGAACTTATTCACCGCTATCGACATCTTCTGATGTCCTAGGTGACCTGAATATGGCTTAGAATGAAATTTGATCACGATAAGATTTTTGAGCTCACTATTGTCCAACACATATATTCTGTCCCTAAATCTTACCAAACCATCTCCTGTGAGATGATAGTCCACATCTTGATCACTTGTACCTTATTGTAATCTATGCATAAGCTCCCTATACCCCTCATCTTGTTGTCATGCTTGCAAGATCTCGAAATCGAACTCACTGATCGTGACCAGCCATCTAGCTTATCTGAAATTCAGGTTCAATTAGTCAAATAGATACCTAAATCCATTATGATCACTCATCAATACAAACCTCCTGCCAAGAAGATAGTGTCTCCACATCTTCAATGCATGGGAAATCACTGCTAACTCAAGTTCATGTGTCACATAGTTCTTCTCATGCTCATTTAGTTTCCTTGATTCATAGAACAATACATTTCCTTCCTGCATTAGGAATCCACCAAGTCCTCTCTTGTAAGCATCTGTACACACCACACACTATTTGTACAGGTCCACAATCTTTAAATCTGGATTATTTTTCAACAACTACTTCAAATGCTCAAAACTTGTTGCACATTCCTCGTCCCATTCAAATTTCTTACCTTTCCTCTGCAATGATGTAATGAGATAGGAAATCTAAGAGAAGTTCCTGGTGAACCTACTATAATAAATTGCTAACCCCATGAATGATCTCACCTCATCCACATTTCTAGGAGTTTCCAATTCCGTGATAGCTATTATCTTTTCCGGATCCACTACTATGCCTTCCTTGGAAACAACATGACATCCAAATTAATGTACCTATGTCTGAAACAAACTACATTTATTGAGCTTGGAATGTAATTGATTCTCTCTTACAAATCTCAATATTGTTGTTAAGTGTTTGTCATGTTCTTCCTCATTCTTGAAATATACCAATATATCATCAATGAATACAATAACAAACTTGTCCAGATAAGGACACAACACACTATTCATCAAGCATATAAAAGTAGCTAGAAAATTAGTCATACCAAATGGAACTACAAAAAACTCATGGTTCTCATACCTGGTCCGAAAAAAATCCTTGTACATGTCTTCTTCCTTAATGTGTACCTGATGGTATCCTAATCTCATATCAATCTTCAAGAACACTGCTGCTCCCTTTAACTAGACAAACGAATCATTAATCCTCGACAATGGATACTTGTTCTTGATGGTTACCTTGTTCAACTGCCTATAGTCAATGCATAACCTGAGAGTACCATCTTATTCTTCAAAAACAACACTGTTGCACCCTAAGGTGACACACTTGACCTAATGTATCCCTTGTCAAGGATTTCCTTTAACTACAACTTCATCTCTACTAACTCTGGTGTGCTCATCCTGTATGGTTCCTTTTATGCTGGCATCGCCCATGGTACCAATTCAATAGAAAATTCCACTTCCTAGTGAGGCTAGAACTCTAAAATATTTGTCGGGCACACATCCTAAAACTTTTGTAAAACCATTTACCTCCTCAAGGCATTCGTGTCCTCAACGTCTTTACCTTTGTCACTAGAAATATGCACTGCAAATAACACACACCCTTTTCCGCGACTCCTCTTGGCTTGCATAACTGTCACTATTCTAACTGATGTTGCCTTCTTCTTACCATGCAAAATTCTCTATTATCCATTGTCATCCATGCACTCAGTTGCCTTTTCATAACAATCCACCTTGGTCCTATGAAGATTCAACTAGTCCATACCCAATAACATATTGTATGATCCCAAGATAAGAACATTCCAATGCGTTGATGTAGGCATACATTTCAACTCAAATTCAAAAACTCTTACCCAGTGATGAACTCTTTTCTTAATACCTGTAGCTAACTACACTAACCAAGATTCTACATGCATTTCTTTATTTAAACCACACTTATCCACCATGTCAAGATTAACAAAACTATAATTAGACCTAGGGTCAATCAAAATAAAAACAACTTGATCACAAACCTTAACATCCATCTCAATAATATATGCTTGGTGATCTGCCTTCCTGTTATCCAATGCTACATAAATATGAGGAATACTTTGTCCAACATCCCCCATCATTTTTGCCTCTTGAGCATTGTAGATATGTGGTCTACCACCTTGATGTTGTGGACAATCTCTTCTTCCATGCTCTCCTCCACAAGTCTAATAATGTAAGGGCTTCTTGCCATCACCCTTGTTTTGTTCCTCAGACCGAAATCCCTGTCCTCTGTTAGATGCATTGAACTTCTTTGGTGCTGTTGCATTCTCTTTGTTACTTGTCTCCTAAGGTTTTGTTCACTTCTTATCCCATTTTCCTTCATTATTCTCATTACCGTTCCAAATCTGCTTAGTCTTATATCCACAATTTGATTTCTCCTAACAATGCTTCAGCTTCCTAATGGCTTCCTCCAATGGTCTAGGTTCATCAAACTCAATCATGTCTTTGAGTGTTATTGGAAACCCAATGAAGAATCCCCAAATCTTCGTTTTATCCTCCTTCAAGTAAGGCACATACTTCAATAACTCCAAGAATCTGCTAGTGTACTCCTCATCGGTCATAGATCCAATCTTCAACTCATAGAATTATTTTTCCCTTTTAGCATAGTATCTCTCTAATAGATACTCCTTCCAAAAAATTCTCTCTAACTCACTCCAAGTCAACTCCTCTTCATGAATACCTCTAAAATTCTTTACATCTTCCCACCAGATGTCTACTTTACTTTTAAGATTGAATGTAGTTATTATGGCCTTCATGTTATCTAAGTAATCATGAAATATGAATAAGTTATTCATCCCAAGCAACTACGCTTCTGCATCCTATGACTTCTTCATTTCCTTGTCAAATGTAGGTGGCTTTTCTTTCTTGAGCTCATCCAACAAATATCCCCTACCACTCCTCCTGTAACGATGATAACGATGATGACCATGATACATGTCTAAACTAGAACTAGAGTAAAGCCCATGTCCACTGCCTCTCCTATCAGGTGTGTCCAAGAAATTTCCATATCTAATCATATCATCTCTATCCAACATGTGCCCATCATGTGACCTGCTACCATATGCTCCATTAGTCTTATCTTCCTACCCGTGACTGATTCTAAGTGTTGCTTGTCTCTGTAAGTCTAAAAAGCTTTAAAGGATAACTTCATTAACTTCACCTTGCTTCTCTTGTGTCCTAGAAAATACCTCTTGCGATCGAATGATTCAATCATTATCTTCTTTTAAGCTCCTTATTTATGCCTTCAAACTTCTCAAAGTGTATGCTATGTTAGCAGAAAATCCCTCACCATGCTGCTCATCTGATCTATAGGGAGAATCTCGTGAGTTGTAGTCTACCATCTTGCTAGTCATCTTTGATGTTATCTTCCTATAAGGTATATCATGTTAGCTAAACCAAATTATAAACAAACCAACATACCTAAGTGTAGCTCAAGGGAGGATCTATCGTCTGCAAGATCAACCAAATTAGCACAATACATGTATAATCATAATCATAACAATATATAGACATCATATTAATCCTCATCCAGTTACCATGAATAATGCCACAATTATAACATCGACTAGGTACTATGCATAACAAACATATGGATGATACACATGCATAGAAAATACATATATCCACCGACATACATTCATGAAGAACACATCCTGACAACAACACCATCAACTTTTGCATGACATCACAACGAAAACCATGACCATCACCATGCATACACAATAAGAACATATAACATAAGCATTAGGACACATATGCAACCGACATGTACACATGACAACACATTCATCCAAGGAGAATGGAAACCAGACACCACCAAAGGAGAACGAAACATTGTTTTAATACCACTCAGTGACACCCTCCTCCCACATTTACCCAACCTGACCAGTCCACCAGGATAAACATGTGATGAAGAGTTACTATGATATGATTCAACTCCCCAAGTACAGTTAAGGAAGTGGAACTGACAAGACAAGACCAATCTGACCTTCCTCAGGAGCTATAGAACCTTCAGGATACAGCCAACCCTTCCAGGAGCCCAACCCCTAAGACAACTTGATGTTTTGCTAATATAGAACCCTAGTCACTCCCATGACAAGCCATGCATGTGACTAAGACCCTCCAGTCACTCCCACAACAAGGAATCCATGCGACTATGGCATTTTTCAGGCAGTTCTATGCCAACAACTCTAATGTGCCATTAGAGGAAATTTCAACCTAAAATTGGCATCCTAAGGAAAAATAATAAAATAATAGTTAAAATGATTCTGGATTTGAGACCTCTGTGGTACAATATTTTTGATTCAGTCATTGGAGATTCCACAGTAAGAACGTTTTTCTGCCAACGTTTCGAATCCCAACTGGGATCCATCATCAGGGCAACTTGAAGCTTGATAGAAGAAGAACAGCTGATTAGGGAATAAATAGGAATAAGGAGAGCAAAGAGGAGGGTCGGCTCTCAATTTTGAGAAGTCGGCTGGTTGATCTTGGAAGCATTGATCCAGATGACCGAACATTAAACACTGTCTCCCCTTCGCCTGTAGCCAAAGCTGCCAGTTCAAATGCGGTGAGGAGCGTCCAGTTTCAACCTGATGGTGATATTTCGATGAATACAGTTTTACCTGTGCAGTTTGGAAGCATTAATCCGGCGGACCGAACATTAAACGCTGTCTCCCCTTCGCATGTTATGAATTATTATCATGTTCCGATGGGGACCAGCCCCGTTTTACCTACGCAGCCCCCTGATGCTAATATTGATCAGATTTACCAAACAATCGCTGTTTCACCTGCGCAGCCCCGGGATATAAGCATCGATCAGGTTGACCAAATCAATGATGAAATATGCGTAAACCCTAAAGTTTCATCTGAAGTTTTAACTGTGCAGATGAGCTCACAAGCGGAGGATGGAGCACCCTTTCAAGCTTCAGAATCAAAACCTAGAAGGAAAGTCGTAAATTTATCTTCCCAGAGTTTAGAGCCTGAGGTCATTAGTGTTCTCAGAAAAGGCCTTGGATTTGCTGTTGCCCCTAAAAACCTACCTGTTGAGAAACTGATTTGTAATATTGAAAATGGGATTAGCAACCTTAACCTCGAAGACAAGGAAGAATTAAGGCAAGAATGCTCCCTTATTATGAGGAAGGCCAGGGTTCCTAGGAGTAATTTGAGTAAAGCAGAGCAAAGAGCCTTCAAGTCCCTGCGCAACAATGAAAAAATTGTGGTTCTCAAGGCAGATAAAGGAGGAGCAGCAGTGATTCTCGATAAAGAAGATTATATATGCAAAATGAATGATCACTTAAATTGTGGGAGTTATAAGAAGCTTAACAAGAATCCAATCCCCAAAATTATGAAAGAGGTGAAAAAGGCCATCTTGGAATCCAACCTTGATGATAAATTAAAGAAGAAATTAATTCCCTCCAGTGAGTGCATTCCCAGGATTTATGGGCTACCAAAGATCCATAAAGAAGGTGCCCCTCTCAGACCAATTGTCAATACAATTGGATCCCCAACATATGAGCTCGCTAAATATGTTGCTAGAATCCTCAAACCCCTGGTTGGAAACACTGACTCGTTCATCAAGGACTCCCATGACTTTGTAAAGCTTATTAAAGATGAGAAGTTAGAGCGGGAGGACCTCCTGGTTAGCTTTGACATTGTGTCCCTATTGACCAAGATCCCTCTTGAAGAGGCCATTCAAGTGATAAAAGAGGTTACTGATCCAGGGACTGCAAGATTGGCCGAAATTTGCTTGAGATCAACAGTTTTCACCTTCCAAGGAGCATATTATGAACAAACAACTGGAGTGGCAATGGGTTCCCCCCTTTCACCAATCGTGGCCAACCTATTCATGGAATATTTTGAAAAGAAGGCCCTAGACTCTTACCCCTTGAAACCAGCGTGGTGGAAGCGATTTGTTGATGATACTAATATAAAATGGACTCATGGTAAAGATGAGCTTGACAAATTCTTTATTCACTTGAACTCCATTTCCTCAGATATAAAATTCACTATGGAGCTGGAAGAAAACATGAGCATTCCTTTTTTAGACATCCTCATCATGAGAAGAGATGATGGCTCCATTGGATACAAAGTTTTCAGAAAGTCTACCCATACTGAGAATTACCTGCATGCTGACTCCCACCATCATCCAGCCCAGAAGCTTGGTGTTCTAAACACTCTTGCTGTCAGGGCTCTTCGAATTTCTGACGCTGATCATCTGGGTGAAGAAAAGAAGCATTTAGTCTCAACCTTTAAAGGTTTAGGCTACAAAGAAAATGAGATTAAGAGAGCGATTCAGAAAGCCGACGAAAGATTGTTATCTCATGAACCTAAGACCAGAGATCAACCAGAGGGTGGTAGGGTTTTTCTTCCTTACATTCACGGAGTTACAGACAAGATGGCGAAGGTCCTAAGAAGAAAAAACATAAGCACGCAATTCTCAGCCCCTGGGACAATTAGGCAAAGTATGAGATCAGTTAAAGATGACATTGACAAACATCAACTTAAAGGGGTCTATAAAATCGACTGCTCATGTGGGAAGAGCTACATTGGTGAAACTGGTCGTTCCCTGCAGACAAGACTCAAAGAACATGGGGCTGATATTAAAAATGAAAGGTCTCGTTCCTCCGCCCTTGCAGAACACTCATCAAAAACTAAACACCATGTCCTATTGGAAAACGCCTCCATTATTGCCAGGGAGGAGCAGCAGCATAAGCGAAAGATCAAAGAGGCCCTGGAGATTATCAAGCACCCGCACAATCTCAACAGAGACAACGGCATGGAGATCAGTGGAAGCTGGTTTCCCCTAATCAAAAAAATTAATCCCTCAACATAAGAATAATAATAATAAAATTTAATAAAATAATAATAATAATATTAATATTAATTAA
>APFE031610097.1:196316-212054 GCA_000404065.3 Pinus taeda | reverse complement strand
GAGGGATTTTATGGGGCACAGTAATAACAATATGGGGACAATAGGGGCACAACAATATTAATAAGGGGTATAACTACAATAGTAATGCGGTAATCACTAGTATTATAGGGACCCAACACATCCCCATTCATTCTTAGACTTTCAAATTTCATCTCATGTGTTTGAAGTTTTACGTGCTTCACTTTGTCACCTCCTTCATAACTAGTTAACAACTTATCCCACATTCCTTTTGTTGTGTCACAATGCATAACCTTAACAAATTCTGATTCTAAAAGGTAACATAAAACAATATTCATTGTCATAGCATTATTTAGGGAAGCCTTCTTATTAGTTTCATCACCTAGAGGGGTTGAATTTGAGTTGTAACCATCAATCACAATCTGCCAAATATATGTACCAAGAGACATTAGATAGGTTCTCATTTTGACTTTCCAAAAAGTAAATTATATCCCATTGAACAAAGGAGGTCGAAGTGAAGAAGAACCATCTTGATTGGACATTTTCTTTACATAATCTTCCTTCTAGCTATTTGTATGTCATTGAAGGAACTTTCTTTGATACCAATTGTTAAATACTAAGGAGGGGTTGAACCAATATTTATAATTCTCTGTTCTAGTTAAGGTTTTCAATTAGGAGACATTGATAAACCACATAAAATCAAATGAACACATATAACATAAAATATTTAACATAGAAACCCATATGGGAGAAAACCATAAAATATTTTTTTTTAGATGATAATTGTAGGCACCAACCTATAGTTACAAGGTTTGTAGGTACCGACTTGCAAGAGACAACTATTCCCTTTCGAATTTGTAGGATCCAACCCACTTAAGACACCAATCAACAAATTTTTATAGGAACCAACATGTAAGGAACTCCAATCCCCTTTTAGATCTTTTGTTTGTATAATGTTTGTTGCTAATTCAATCAACGCTCTAGTTTGAACTCTTTATAGCAATTTTTTTACAATTTTTTAGTCTTTCACTATACGTTGACTTATGTTCATTGTAATCTTATTTTCTCTTTATTCCACACTTTATTTTCTTGTCAGAGCAATAATTCTAATACTTGTAACTTAAGTCAATGGAAATGGGTAGCCGTTTTAATCCACAACACTCTATAAACATAAAAACACATTCCAACGATTACTCATATAATTAATAATCTACTTTGCTACTCTAACCTATTTTAGAGAAAACAACTCTCACATTTATTAGATATTCCTAAACAATATCTCTCACATAATTACACTAATATTACTAAATTAAAATTATTTCATACACAAACCATATTTTATATTTCATTATATTACAATATCACATATGTATATACTAAATTTAACATTAAAACAAACCAACTAAATTAAATCAATTAATAATTAGCTTTAAAAAAAATTAATATATAAAATAAATCAAAATATAAAAACTAAATCAAAATATTAAAAATTAATTTTTAGAACCATATGAATAACATGTGCTGCCATATACACGAGTAAAACTATAACTCCATAAATATTAATTAACTAAACTGCAAGTAAAATTATTTGTAAGGCCACTCCCCATTAATAACACATTATCACCCACTTGTCTTCTAGGTCACCTTGAGAGTAGTGGACTTTCCACTTGAAAAAACAAATTGGCTTGCGGCTCCCAATTAATGCATTGACGCATTATCACCTGGAAAAACAAATCCTATGTAACTGAGTATGCATCGAATAACACAAAAATCAGTGTATTATTGACTTTAACAGTATTCAAGCGATTGAGACAACGTAACTGTTTTATGCTGCTTTTTTTTGCATTCAAATTTGATTTTCATGGTATTATAAATTTTCATCGTATTTTTGAAAATTTTATAGTCTGAAATTGTATTTTCTATAATATAAATAATTTAAAACCATGTTAAAAAGTACAGACCCAAGAGGATGATTTATATATATATATATATAAATCAAAATGCAAACCATGTTATAAAAGTATCGGGCAAGAGGATGATTAATATATATATAATATTCAAAAATCAAATTTCATATTAAGAATAGAAAACATAAAACAAAATCAAATATTCCCAATAATCAATGTAGAATATAAACAATTTAATTATAGGGAAAGGTAAACCAGAACCAGAAAAAAATACCTGTAATACACTTGTATTGAACAATGTTTATTGTTTAATTAAAAAACAGAAAATTTTCATGCTAGAATTAATTGTCACAAATAAAATTTACAAATTTATGGTTTAATAAAAAACATAGAAATTTTCATGCCTAGAATTAATTGTGAGTCATACTATATTATTACTTATCTAATTAAATATAATAAATTAAATACAATTTAATATAAAAACAAGTCACGCTAAATTCCGATAAAATAATCCAAATTTTATGATATCTTTATTATTTTTTATTTATATATTTAAACTAAACCGTAAAAACAAACTAACTACTATGTAACTTTTTTTAAATACAATATAACTTTACAAAATAATTCTAAACTAAACCATATTTAACAGGTTCAGATTTGCAATTTCAATATGCCACATTTAAAATATGTATATACTTCGATGAAACGACCTTCCACGTTGTTGTTGGTCGCTTTTTAGAATATTAAATCCAATGCAAGTTTCGGAAACGTCATTATAAGATTGATTTGTCCATTTTGATTGAATAACATTTTCTCTAACTTATTAAAATGAGTATGAGTATTATTGTTTTT
Organism: Pinus taeda; assembly: GCA_000404065.3. NCBI lineage: Eukaryota > Viridiplantae > Streptophyta > Pinopsida > Pinales > Pinaceae > Pinus > Pinus taeda. The sequence continues at coordinate 209,337 of APFE031610097.1, read as the reverse complement.
CTTTAAGGTATTTTAGATTTATAATTTCTATTTATTATTTTATTGTTTTTCTAAACGAGGATATAGATTGATTTTTAAAGGAATATGTTTAATATATGTTTAGTTTTAATGTTTATTAACAATATAGTTTGTTGAGTTGTATTAACTTTTAATAAATTTTAAAAAATAGATCCAATTAGAGTTTTAAGATTATTCCAATTCTAATAAGTTTCTTCATGATAAGTTCTTCATTATTATTTATAACATTCATTTATATATAACTAAATTTTATTTAGCAAAATGGTCCATTACTTTTAATAAATTTAAAAAATTAGATTTGTGCCACTTGACTCCCCACCCACCAATTTTCTAGGGATTTGAGATTATTCCAATTCTAATAAGTGCCTCCATGATAAGCTCGTCATTATTATTTATAACATTCATTTATATATAAGTAAATATATAACAAGGTATTTTCCTACTTCTTCACTATTGTGCAAATAAATCTCATCCATTCCGCTGTTAAGATAGCTAGAAGAATGTGGGGCTACATGTTGTAAATGCTATGGCTTCTTCAATTAATAACAAAATTTTCCATACTATATATAACAATGTATTTTCCTAAAATCGCGGCAACAACTTACTTCCAGTGTTTAAACATACATATATTTGTAAGTTGCCACATATATATGATAGTAGAAAATTTAACGTGGACTAACCTCTATGAAAAGTTTAGGCATTTGATATTGGATCACAAAGCCGACTTATGTGCCCTTGACCCTCTAGAGGAAATTGTGTCGCCCCATAAAGGAGTACTTTGTCACACTCTATCTTTTATATGTTTTGGAATATGTTTGGGATATATTACGAAAACCGTTTTGGAATATGTTTGGGATATATTACGAAAACCGAGTCACATGCTTTCTTTCATTTTAGGATTTTACTCCTTTGCCCATCGTCATCATGTCTTTAACGAACGTATTTATGTTCAGAAAAGAACATCCTCCGGGGAAGACGGCCTTCGCTGCTGACTCCTTCAGCCTGAGAACGTTGTCTCTTAACTTCTTTCCTTCCGGTGTTGTCATCATTCTCCTCACGGCATCCACCACCTCTTCTTTCATGACCACCTTTTGGTTATCTACCTCCACATCCTGGAAAGCTAGGCCGATTTTCCACACCTCCTTGGCGAATCTGCAGTTAAGGAACTGATCACCAGAATATGGGAATCCCACTACAGGAACTCCCATGCTCATTACCTCCAAGGTGGAGTTCCATCCGCCGTGTGTGAGGAACAATCCCACTGAGACATGGGAAAGTACTTTTGACTGTGGTGCCCACCTCACAAACAGTGCCCGCTCCTTTGTTCGTTCTTCAAAGCCCTCAGGTAAAATCGCAGCCTGGCCTTTTGCGATATCCAACCGGAGAACCCACAAGAAAGGTTGGCCGCTGCTTTCTAAACCTAGCGCCAGCTGCTCTAGCTGTTGCTCAGATTTCATAGCGACGCTTCCAAAGGAAACGTATATAACTGATCGCGGTTGTTGCATATCGAGCCATGTTAGGCAGCTGTCCTCCTCCTCCCACAGACTGCTGCACGGATACGTTCCTTCCAAAAAATTGGGAAGAAAAAGAGGCCCAATGGCCAAAGCAGGACAGCCATTCAAAGAGAGTGCTGTTATTGCATCCCTCCCTTCGAGCTCCTCAAACGTGTTCACTAATACATAGTCGCCTTTGCTTTGCTTCTGCGATTCGTAAAGAACGGCATTGATAAGAATGTTCGATGGCTCCTGATCTGTATACCGGTAAAACATGTCGGTTGGCTTCAATGGTGGGATGTTGCCCGGAAGACAAGTAATGAGCTTTTCTTGATTTTTCGCTTCCCTTAATTCCCTTACTGAAGAAGTCACAAACAAAGAGCAAATGAAAAGCATTTAGGTTTCTATAGTAAATATTGCTTTGTATTTCATTCACAATCTCCGATACTTCATTGCTGCTAGAATGATAAGCATTAACTCGATATATATTTAAAATATTGGAATCCAAAAATATTATAAAATAAAAATAGATTCCTCAAAAATATTATAAAATAAAATAAATTCTCAAAACAGAAAATAAATGTGTGAGCAATTAAATATATTTTTTTTTATAAATTATTTTATTTTAAGGTTTTAAAAATAATAAAATAATAAATAAAATAATAAATAAAAAAATTTATTGGAATTAAAACTAAAAATAAGAATAAATAATTAATATTTATTATATAATTTATTTTAATTTTAAAATAATCCATAACCATATATATAGAGGAGGATTGCTCATTTTTATGGCGAAAGTAGAGGGAGATTACTAAGTTATAAGGAATTACTAATAAAGAATAATCATATAATAATAATTATATTTTTTATTAATAATAATTATTCTAAATTTTCTGGACGCTTTTGGAACTAGGGAGTGGTTTTATCATTATAGTCTTCTATTGGTCTTGATGATAATCATAATAGTTGGTCATATGCGATTTCTATTCTAAAACTACTAGTTGATCCTGTGCGATTTCTTACTAAAAACTACTCTTTTTAATGTAATAATGGATTACAACTGAATGCAATAATACATTTAATATAATAAATTAATAAAATCATTAAAATTGAAAATAATTATATAATAATAAAAATAAATAAAATCATTAAAATTGAAAATAACTATTAATAATAATAAATAATTTTTTATATAGCATAATTTAATTTCAATTTAAAATAATCAATAAAAATGAATAAATTTGTAAAGAGAATAAGTGAATTAATAATTTTATATTTCAAAAATAACAAAAACTCATTTTTATAAGATTTTGATGTTGATTGAAAGAAAATGAGTTTTAAAAAGATGGAATACCATTAAATATTAAAACATCGAATAAGAAATTAAAGAAACGATTAAATCCAAAAATATTCAACTAGCTAAATTGAGATGCCTACCAGGGATATTGCAAATCTAAAAAATAAAATGTAAGTAAAACTTTATTGTAAGAATTTTATTAAAAATAAAAATAATTCTTTTAGACAAGATTGTTTTAGCATTTTAAACAATTCCGAAGAAATTACTATATTAATGGAAGCAGGTGTATCATAGCCATCACTTGGAATGCTCTTTTATCATGTAATCAAGTGAGACCACATATTATTATGGAAATCTCCAATGAAGATTTAATCAACCATCCCCTTATTAATTATTGTTGGGAAAATTTTTGGATTTATCTAAATCTTGGATTTGATGGTGAGATACAGTGTTTTGCTTTGGTGATGAAGAAATTAAAATTTGATCATTTTTAATATATTGTGTAGTTATGTTGGGGTTTTTAGTAATTTTGGTGAGGATATTCTATGGTATTATTAGGTGGATTTTTTTTTCTAGTTGTGTAGTTATGTATTATTGTTTGTAAGAATGTTGGTAAGTTTGATATAGCAATGAATTGTGACTTAGTAGGGATTGAGACGTCCTTCATAGTGGGGGTGTCTACCCTTTTAGCCTTATCAAAATGGGAAAAACATGTCCCTTGGAATTGACCTAGTGGGATGACGTACCATTTTAGTCTATCAAAAAGGGTAAAACATGTCACTTGAAGTTGAACCCAGTGGGGGCACCAACTATTCTAGAATTATCACAATGGACCAAACACATCTCTCAAAGTTGAAATCAGTTGGGTTCCTGTGCTTCCAACCTTATCACATTGAACCAAACATGTCCCTTGGAATTGAACCCAAGTGGATGCAATAACAAATCTTGTTCCCAACAACTCTAGCTTCTAAGATATAACAAACTAGATTGTTGTTATGTATTGAGTTATTTCCATTAGAGACTTAACATATTTGGTCCAACAAAGTTCATCTCAAGATTATAATTTGAAATAACTACTTCTAATCCTAGGATTTAAAGGTGAAGCCTACAATGATCTATGGGGCAGTTTGGGATCTTAAATTGAGTTTGAGAATTTGTTTTTTCTTGTTATATACATGTTATTTCCTTTATTTAATAATAGACTTCCTTTGATATTGAAATTTCTCTCTTTTTGTGACTTCTCACTTCTTTCTTTAGACCTCTTTATAATATTGATTAATTTTTTATTTTTATTGTTATGTTGATGTATCATATTAATGATTTCAATGCCCATGCCTTAATTTCTATAATCATAGAAATGGAAATATTTTTGGACCATTATAGGTCCACTATATTCCAAATATGATTGTCTTTGCTTCTTGAACTAATCATCCCAACATCTACATTGTCACTAGAAGTCAAACTCTTCTCCAATTCTTTCTTGACCTCTACAAAGAGTCTTTTATTATAGGATTTTGTGTCTACAATTGGAGATATTTAAAGCTTATTCCTCAAGGGTTTTGGATTGAGATCTAACATAACATTTTCTAGGCTTGTACTTGGAAAATTTTGGTTACTTTTCCCTTGCCGCACGTCTTTTTTGTTCACCATCCCATGCAAATCCAATCCCTTTCAAATAGAAAATTATTAAGTCAAAATCTAGAATCTACCCAATAAATTTTTGTCAAAAAAAATATCCTAAACATTAAATCCAAAAAATCACCACACATTCTCAATCGAATAATAACCACATAAATAAAAAAATTATAGATCAAATACTCATATCTCTACTATACTAATATAAATCACAATACCATTAAATATCCATTAACTTATTGCAATTATAAATAAAATCTCTAATAAAAATGTGATGTGAGAGTCGAGGCTACATTATGTAATCTCAAATAACCTCTCATCAACCAACAACCTTAATATCTTCTATTGTCTCTAACATGTACCATATACTGTTTGGGAATTTACATAGTAAATTTCTTATTTTCCAAAACAAAGAAGAGTTTGGACATTTTTTTACACCAAGAGGTGCTCTGCAACCTAGTATAGGGGAGATGTGTAGGTGTAATGTAATAAAGTATGTCAACATTTTTGAATGTCAAGAAAAATACATATAGATTTTTGTTTTTTAAATATATGTTTGAATGAATATTCAAATTAAAACATACATAAATATAAAATGTAAATGTAAGGAACATAGCTACCAATTTGGTCAGAAGAAATTGGTCTTTCGATAATGTAAAGTTAACATACTATTATTTTTTAACAGGTTATTTCTTTATATATTATTATTGGTATAATAACAAATATTATTGATTATTATTATTCAATAATAATAATAATATCAATAGATGGTATTATATATTACACCTTACATATATTATTGGTTACACAGAGTGACAATTATCGATTACATGGATTGAAAGAAAGAGAGTGTATGAGAGAGGAAGGAGGAAAGAGAAGAGAGGAAAGAGATAAAGAGAAAGGGAGGTGGAGAGAGATGGACTTGGAAAGGGAGATAAAGGGAGGGAAGAACAAAGAAACATATAGAGAGCTGGAGAGAGAGTGGGAGTGATAAGGTAGAGATGGACAGAGGAGAGAAGGAGGGAAGGGAGAGAGAAGGAGAGGAAAGAGAAAGAGAGATAAAGGGAAGAGAAAGAGAGGTAGACACAGAAATGAATGGGTAAGAGAGAAAATAAGAGAGAGAGGGAGATAGTGACAAAAATTGAGAGAGAGAGAGAGAGAGAGAGAGAGAGAGAGAGAAGGAGAGGGAGGGCGAGAGAGATTAAGTTTGAGGGGGAGATAGTGACAAAGTTGGAGAGAGAGAGAGAGAGAGAGAGAGATGAGGGGGAGATAGTGGAAGGTGTGAGAGAAAGGGAGAGGAAGGAAGGAAGAGAGAGAGGACTTGAGAGAGAAGGAGACAAGGAGGGAGAGAAGAATAAAGATATATAGAGAGAGGCGAAGAGAGAGAGAGAGAGAGATAGAGAGAGAGGATTTGAGAGAGAACGAGAGAGGGAGGGAGAGAATAATAAAGACATGTAGAGAGAGAGAGAGAGAGAGAGAGAGAGAGGGCGAGTAAATGTTATGTTTGTGGGGTGAGATAGAGAGACAAAGAAGGAGAGAAAAACGGAGATAGAGATATAGATGGAAGGAGGAAAGGGGGAAGAAGAGAGAGACAAAGGGAGAGAGGGAGGGAGGGAGAGATAGATATATATGGAGAGAGAGAGAGTGTGTGCATGTTTAGGGGGTAGATAGAGACAATAGAAGATGGAGGGATTATATATATATATATATATATAATATAATATATATAATATATATATATATATATATATATATAATATATATAGATAATATAATATAAATATATATGATGAGAGAGAGAAAGAGAGATATGGGGGAGATACAATGTTATTGACTAAAATAGATACACTGGTTTCAATGTAGATGTTGATTCCTATTCCTATTTGATTGATAGCACTAGATGCATTGATTTCAGTGTAGATGTTTATTTCTAATTCTATTTGAATGCTTGTACTAGATACGTTAATTTCAATGTAGAGGGTGATTTTTAATTTGATGTAACTATATGTATTATGTACATTAATTTCAAGGTAATTAGATTAATAATGTGTATTGACTTCAGTTTAAGCACAAAAAAATTATTGACGACGTGCATTGATTTCTGTGTTACAATTCTTCAAACATAAATAAAATACTTGAATTTTCATCTTAAATAAAATGTTCACATACCTAAAATGTTTTTTTTTTTTTTTTTGTTAACTAAACTATTTGTAATTGACTACATCCCTATTATTCTCATTTTCCATCATTCAACATTGTTAGTCACTTTGCATTCAAACGAGGTAATAGAAAACAACTACCACTGAAACTTACTTAGAGTTTAACACTTCATAAGGCACAATGATTGACTTTGGAGAAAGACACTATTAAAATTGGAGGGAAAGAGAGACAATGTATGACGTTTACTACAATAGTTCGAGATAAAATTTTGAGTATGATTTAAACCACCCTTTTCATATGATCCATATGAAAAGATGACAAAACTAATAGGTGTGACAATAAAAATAGTAGAAGAAAATAGTTTTAGATTGATCACAATGGAGACTATTTGTAATTGACCACATTCTTATTATTCAAAATTTGTATCATTCAACATTGTTACATTGTCACTTTGCATTCAATTTTTTTATTTAATCATTCAATTTATTAATAGTCTCCATCATCTCAACAAACATAGATAACAAAGAAAATTTAAATTAAAATGACTAGATTAATCTTAGACATATGTGGCATATTTAAAACGACTAGAATAATTAGATGTTCAACAAATTTTTCATGGTCACACATAACGGAAACCAACCTAGATTCATTTAACCCTAGATTTATCAATCACCCAGACAAATCAAATTTTTCGAGGTGCAAACCTTTCCTCAAATTTTATACCAAAAAAAACTACCTCTTAATATTTGATAAATCTAAAATTAAAATAAATCTAAACTAGTTATTAATGAAAATTTAACTTCAAAAATAAAAGCAAACCTTCATATAGAACTTGCTTAATCTCACTTGTAACATTCCAATATTTTTTTTAGGGTGTGAATTAGTTAAAAACACAAATTATGAAATTCATATAAAACAACATATCACTTAGCATAAATTTACATAAACAAACTTGTAGCTCTACTAGACAAAGATTATGCTTCACCTTGATCACTTATTTCCCAATAGACTAGTCCACTCATCATTTATTTTCGTAGGAAAGCTAACTTGTGTTTTTATAAACACGATAAAGACAAACTTTCGTAGGTAGGTTTGCATCAATATCAATTCCGTATTATACTTAAAAATGTTTAGTTATTTTCTATATATTTTTAAATACTTTAAAAATTATAATAATTAAAATGTTATATTTTAATTATGGGATGATATGGTTTTAAATGGGAATTTAGAATATTTTTAATTTTTATGAAATTTAAAATGGTTTATTATTTAAAAAATATTTTTGAATGTATAAATAGATTTAATGTTTAAAATTTTTAGTGCATTATGATTATGCTGGTTAAATAATTTAAATTTATAATGCTAACACATTTTTGTTAAATATTTGCAAAATTACTCAGAGATATGTAAGGGAAAACACCAAAATGTAGCTTAATTGAATTATAAAATTAGCAATGGGATAATCATCATTTGTCACTGTTTTTTAATATAGGTTGACTCATTTTTATTTACAGAAAACTCATGTTACTTGGAATAACCTAATGCTACTTTATAAGAGAGTAGGGTTCCACTTTTGCAAGCTTCTGTTGGATGCCTTTATATATTAGGCCATTAACCCATTCACTTGTTTCCTTATATTTAAAGAAGACTAACAAATTAAAATAGTTTTAGATCATATTACAATACCATACTTTTCTATTTTAACAATGAATATAATTAATGCAACCATATAATTTAAATGGCTCCTAAATTCCTATAGGCATCAATGCATGATAAGAATAAAGACACTTACCTCATCAGACATCTCACATTTTCAAGATTAGAGAATCATAAAATTAATTAAATCATAGCTTGTTCTTTATTATTATTATTATAATTAAAAGAATTAATATATGAATTAAACATATAGACATTTAAAAAAACATGCAACAAGATTCTTAACCATGGATATTCATCCCCACTTTACCATGGAGATTTGCTACAATACCATAGACCAACATTATAGCTTATCAATAACACAAGACTAAAAAGCCATAACTTCTTTTACAGTTGAAATGTTTTATATATAACCCAGAAGCTGGTGCTAGCCACGTAAGGGTCCACGTGCCAACTAGCGGGGATGGCCTTGGGCTCTTAATTGGTGATGAAGGCCAATAAACGCAAGCCCCCACACCAGCCACCGCTTCGATATTTTATGGCAAGGATCTTTTCTTAAGAGTTTAAATGGAATAAGTGGTCTTCTAGTCATTTCACGAGGATGAGACTTACGGGGAGGAAGGTCTAGAGCATGACGGTGCTAAGAGGTGGCTTATGAGTGGGTCAATAGTCACCTTTTGGAATTACCACCTCATTAGCAAGGGATGCAGTGACTACTGCATTGAAATTGGACCTGGGTATGGTATGATATAATTTGTTGTCTTTATCTCTATTCATCTCCTTCCTATGTCAATAGGTCATGCCTCATGGAGGCTTTGGTTCTCTTAGTTTTATGTTTTAGCTTGGTGATATAAAAACATCTATGTCACAATTAAGCCCAGTAGGGCTAGTTTTTGCAACAGTGAAGCCTAATCCTTATGGACCAGTGTGTCACTGCAATATCTGTAATGAATGCACAATTTTGATAGATAATGCAAATATTACCTTACAAAGAAAAAAAATATTTGTTATATAATTTATTTCAATTTAGTTTTACAAGTCTTTTTAATTAAATTGAAAAACAAAAAGGGCATAACTACCTTTGAAATAAATATCAACCTCTACTGGGAATTACTATTAAAAATATATTGGTTAAATCCTTACCATCCATATATTAATAATTGATAAATTAAATTAAAATTTTGGAAGATCTATTCCAAAATAAACACTCCACTCATAAATTTTTATCTTAAATGTAATAGTTTTAAATTGTATTTCAAAATCATAGTCTTCTTTCTTTTTTCTTTCTTTCTTTCTCTTTTTTTTTTTTCATGACCATGATTACCATAACTAAAAAGTTTTTTATTTTATAATTTAATTTTTTTTATAAAATTTTAAAATAACTATGAGATTTAAAAAAATAATTGAAGAGAAACAATTTAAAAAATGAAATTTTGATTTTCTCTTTTAGTTTTCAATTTTTTTTTATGAAGCATAGTTAACATTATAATACAATTATAAAATATATTTATTAATTAAATTAAAGTTGTTTTAAATAAAAATATAATTAATATATAAATTAAAATATAATAAAAAAAGTTAATTAAGTTCTTAGTATGGGGTAATAGCAATACAAAAAGTGGGCAAGTGTGTTGCTAGCATTCCACGACCTCACATGCCAATAGGACATGGTAACATGCCCCCTTAGGAGTTTAATATATGTACACAATATGACATAATGCTTCACCACTCAATGATTTTAGTATTTAGTTCCTGCAAGGAGTATACATTAAAGGGGTTCGTAGGCGGTATAAGAAGATTTGGAGGAGTAAATGGAATGTGTACCAATAAACAAGGGGAGTTTGTCAATTTGCGCTCTCACACCAAACGAACCTTCAATTGGAAACATGAGGTAGACATTTCGTTTCAAATCATCATCCTAGGATCAAGAAATCATTATTTGGCAAGATAGAGGGTGTGGATCTGGTGTATCCTCTCGAGAATGGAGCAATATGATACCCTAGAGCCTAAGGTTTCTTCTTCTTTAACATTCAATAGGTGAAGGTTGGCATTTTCCTTCTCCTCATCTATTATTTATAGTGGGTGTTAGCTAAATTTGGGTCTTCTCTTGGAGGATACAAAGAGAGATTCGGCTAAGCCACATTGTTTCCATCACCCTCCTCGTGGATTCTACACTATCCATGCTTTTTGGGTGGTTTCAAGCTAGACAGGTAGTGTCAGAGTTGAAATATTCATCCAATCCCTAGGTTCTAAGGTTAAACCTTATCCTTGCTCTCCCTGAAAAGTCACCTCCAACCAATAGTAATCTGAGGTGGCATCGACATGCAATTGGATTTTTTGTTATCAAATTGTAGTTCAAATAGTTCATATGTTAAGGACTTAGACTTCTCTACTACCCTGGCATGAAATTGAATTTTTCTTATTAACTTGTAGTTCAAATAGTCCATATGTTGAGAACTTAGTCTCTTCTACTACCCTCGACAACAACCCAACCAATCTACCCACTACTCTTGTTGGGGCTCTTCAAGATTCTTGAGTGGCTGACATCTTTGCATTGAGTAGGACCCTCAATGACTCATTAGTGCTCATAGACCCATCCAACTCGTTATGCAACCAACTCACAAAATAGAAGAAAAAATAGATCAATGAATTCAAAATAAGCCTCTTTGAGGGGGAAACCTCCTTTACATTACACAAATGAACAATTGTTGGATGATTCAAATGACAAAAACTCCTTTCTATATATAGGAGTCTAAGGGGTCACAATATAATCAAAGCCGACATAACAATAATAATATAAGGGCACAACAATAACAATAATGGGTTTATATGGGGCAAAATAATAACAATGTGGGGGACAACAGGGGCACAACAATAACAATAAGGGGCTACAATGACAATAATAATGGGGAATCACTAGTATTATAGGGACCTAACACCCCTCCAATCTTGTTACTTTCTCTAAGAAATGACCGTCATTCAACTATAGCTAGATGTGGCAACCTATTGGTAGCTTTGACCCCCTCTTTCAATTGATGTTTATCATACCTCAACAAATAGCAAGGATATGTTAGGATGTAACATATTACTAAGAATGTGGGCATTCAAGGGAGTAAATGTGTGCTAAGGGCTTGACATCCAAATATTAGGAGCTCACCCTCAACTTGTTCAAGAGGAAATTGCCTAGAAAGAGTGAGAACTAATTGATGAAAAACACACTCTTATTGATATAGAGGTTTTGGTAGAGGGCGAAAACTGGTTTATGAATGCATGAGATACTAGAGGTGGCTATAACTAGTACATGTATGCTATTGAGATTTATTGGCACTTGAAATTTCTTCTAAGGAAAGGTTTTAGTTAAAAGGAATGAAATCAAGGAGGACATGGTCTTGACCTTGAATCAAATGTAGATAAAGATGATATTGATCGATTGAATGCTTACACATCTAGAGAAACAAATGGGAATCTCACCTTATCCTTGCTGCTGCCCACACAGTCGTAAAAATCTCATACTACTCGAGCCCTTTCGATTCTAATATGTTTAGTTAAATACCTTCTAATTATCTCGCTTTTACTATTTATATGTTTAATTTCTATAGTTTTTTCAAGCCAAAATTAGCCTTAGAAACCTAATAGTTAGTCGTAGTACTTTTGCTTCCACTATGCCCATAACTATTTCTTCTCAGTTAATAAAAAACTAAAATTCTCTTAATATTTTTGTTTTCACGATGACTCTAAATTTATTTTGGGTGAACAAACAAATAAAATTCTCTATCTAATTTAGTTTTCCTCCTAAGAAACCAAAAGCGACTTCTAAAAACATGAATATATATGGGAAGGAATAAAAAATATTTACTTTATTCTCAAAAATAAAAATATTTACTTTATTCCCAAAAATATATAATAATTAATCGGATCAAATTATAATGAAGTTCAATATTCAACAACTCTGGCAAACCCTGAACTCTCCCACGATGAATCCTTTATGATCTTTGATCAATCTGTAAAGTTAAATTCACAAAACGTAACTTTCCTGCAACGAATCTTTTATGATGCGTGGATAAATTCTGTAAATTAAATTATGTAAATTAATTCTCAAAAATAATTAAAAGAAAAACAAATAATCGATGAACAATTCAAATTAATACCTACAATTTTATGATTACCCTAATTTAAATTAAAAAAAAATATTTAATTTATCTGAGTTATAATCAATTCCCCATTTTTATAGAAATGGAATTAACAGATATCAAAAGGATGTCTAATTTAAATAAATTGACTATACTTAGTGGAGTAGTCCTAATGAGGGGGAGGATTTGCTTGGATTGTCAATAGTCCGGATTTAGGGTAAAGAAATGTTAAAAAATTTGTAGAGCACGGTTTGAATAGTGTTTTTGATGGTGGAAAGGATCAACACTATAAAAAACTTCTAAACGATCTAAAATTTGAAGTTTACAACTATAACTTAGATTATTACAAAATCCTTAATCTTTGCAATGATTTCCTCTAAATATAATTGAATTTCCATAATTTCTTCCCGGAGAACTCCAACCGGTTGGTTCAACCCACAAACAGGGTTGCGGTTCCCGATACCTCTCTCTCCCTACAGGGTCTTACGTGAATGGGTAGCTCGGATGGTTTTATAAATCCCAACTAAACGCTTAATGGGGAGTTCGGGGCTATAGAATTAAGGCAATAAAAGCCCGATCGGCCTATGAACTCTTTCTTTTCTGATTTCGGGCTCCGCAGGACACCTTGTGGA